>WSYQ01001575.1:0-2500 GCA_011426435.1 Lysiphlebus fabarum
TGATTTAATACAAAAAGATTTTGACTTTGAAAATTTTTTTGTGTTTATTCCGTCGGGTAACTAAATAGATAATATATGTAATAGATACTATAGGTATAAGTTTTATGTGAACTATTCACATAAAATTTTTTTTTTTTTATATATTAAATAAATAAATAGATGAATAAATATTATATATAATAAAAAATAATAATTTATTAATATTTAATTATTATTATAATGATAAATAATAAATATTTAATTTTTTTTTTTTTTTAAATTTTTTTTATAACTTAGTACAAATTGTAATTTTTTATAAAAAAATAATAAATAATTAATAAAAATTAATAAAAATTGTTTATTTTTATTATTATATTATATAATTATATATTAATTATTAATTATTATTAATTTTTTATTATTATTAAAAATTTTTTATGATTTAATACAAAAAGATTTTGACTTTGAAAATTTTTTTGTGTTTATTCCGTCGGGTAACTAAATAGATAATATATGTAATAGATACTATAGGTATAAGTTTTATGTGAACTATTCACATAAAATTTTTTTTTTTTTATATATTAAATAAATAAATAGATGAATAAATATTATATATAATAAAAAATAATAATTTATTAATATTTAATTATTATTATAATGATAAATAATAAATATTTAATTTTTTTTTTTTTTAAATTTTTTTTATAACTTAGTACAAATTGTAATTTTTTATAAAAAAATAATAAATAATTAATAAAAATTAATAAAAATTGTTTATTTTTATTATTATATTATATAATTATATATTAATTATTAATTATTATTAATTTTTTATTATTATTAAAAATTTTTTATGATTTAATACAAAAAGATTTTGACTTTGAAAATTTTTTTGTGTTTATTCCGTCGGGTAACTAAATAGATAATATATGTAATAGATACTATAGGTATAAGTTTTATGTGAACTATTCACATAAAATTTTTTTTTTTTATATATTAAATAAATAAATAGATGAATAAATATTATATATAATAAAAAATAATAATTTATTAATATTTAATTATTATTATAATGATAAATAATAAATATTTAATTTTTTTTTTTTTTAAATTTTTTTTATAACTTAGTACAAATTGTAATTTTTTATAAAAAAATAATAAATAATTAATAAAAATTAATAAAAATTGTTTATTTTTATTATTATATTATATAATTATATATTAATTATTAATTATTATTAATTTTTTATTATTATTAAAAATTTTTTATGATTTAATACAAAAAGATTTTGACTTTGAAAATTTTTTTGTGTTTATTCCGTCGGGTAACTAAATAGATAATATATGTAATAGATACTATAGGTATAAGTTTTATGTGAACTATTCACATAAAATTTTTTTTTTTTTATATATTAAATAAATAAATAGATGAATAAATATTATATATAATAAAAAATAATAATTTATTAATATTTAATTATTATTATAATGATAAATAATAAATATTTAATTTTTTTTTTTTTTAAATTTTTTTTATAACTTAGTACAAATTGTAATTTTTTATAAAAAAATAATAAATAATTAATAAAAATTAATAAAAATTGTTTATTTTTATTATTATATTATATAATTATATATTAATTATTAATTATTATTAATTTTTTATTATTATTAAAAATTTTTTATGATTTAATACAAAAAGATTTTGACTTTGAAAATTTTTTTGTGTTTATTCCGTCGGGTAACTAAATAGATAATATATGTAATAGATACTATAGGTATAAGTTTTATGTGAACTATTCACATAAAATTTTTTTTTTTTTATATATTAAATAAATAAATAGATGAATAAATATTATATATAATAAAAAATAATAATTTATTAATATTTAATTATTATTATAATGATAAATAATAAATATTTAATTTTTTTTTTTTTTTAAATTTTTTTTATAACTTAGTACAAATTGTAATTTTTTATAAAAAAATAATAAATAATTGTTTATTTTTATTATTATATTATATAATTATATATTAATTATTAATTATCATTAATTTTTTATTATTATTAAAAATTTTTTTCATGATTTAGTACAATTAGTATTTAATTTTTCTAAAATATATAAGTATATAACTTTTAGTACTAAAATAATAAAAATTTAAAAAAATAATTAAAAAATTTTATAAATAATTAATAATTATATAATATAATAATAATATAATATTTATAAATTATTTATTAATATTTTTATTGTTTAATTATTTTTTTTATAATAAAAATTTAAATTTGTACTAAGTATTTAAAAAAATTTAATGAATTAAAAATATTAATTTTTTATTAATTTTTATTATATATAAAATTAAAAATTAATAAATTAATAATATATTAATTATAAAATTTATAAATAATATAGATTTTTTATTTTTGACTTTTTATTTTTCTAAGTTCAAAAAGCCGTATTAAAAAATGTACGTTTCAACAACAAATAAGGGGCTTTTTAACATGTAATTAAATGGGTTC
>WSYQ01001576.1:0-96908 GCA_011426435.1 Lysiphlebus fabarum
ATATCTGAGCTCATTTTGTCTTTTATGAGAAAAAACAATCAAAACAAATTTGAGACTAATCGGATTATGAGAAAACTTTGCATAACTTTGAAATATCATTGATGTTTTATGTATTAATATTCTATTTCTATTGACTGTACTTGGTGAAGTCAGAAATTTCATAATTTGTCGTGTAATTTTGGATTTCGGTAAAACTTTTGATATCAGATGTCACCAATCTATCTGGATTATGCTACAAATTTCGCTTATTTTTTACAAGTTATTATGAATAAAATGGTGGCTAATGATCGGTAGCCCGGCATACACGGAGAGTAAAAAATATTAGATTCTACTAAAAAAATGTTTTAATTTTTGCTATGTTTTATAGTACTCGTGAAAGTTTTGGGAAAAATATTAAATTCTATTATATAGATAATAAATATTACTATGTTTAAGATTTTGAGTTAGACGTAGTACATTTTAAAAAACTGTATGGTAAAAATGACTATGGCTTCAATAAATAATACTGAAGTATATCGTACAAAAATCAATCATCAATTTTACTATGTTAGATTGTAAACTCTACTACATTTCTGAGTAAAAACAACTGCGTTAGATAGTAAGTACTTGAAAGAAAAAAAGTACTATGTTAGATAGTAAAATTTACTAAATTTATCAGTAAAAACGACTAAGCTTTATATTAAGTAATGCGGAGGGTAAAAAGTACTATGTTACATCATAAAATTTATTAACTTCACTCATATAAAATACATTTATTCATTTTATGCATCACCAGCATAATAATAACAATACAAGTAATAATTAATTGATTTATATTTTTTGAATACAGATAAATATTACATATTTATAATGATTATATTTTCATTCATACTAAATACAGGAAAATATTACATTATTATTTAGGTGGAACCTAGAAATAAAAATATTACAGTAAATATATTTACAGTGAAAATATTATAGTAAATATTGAATATTGTATTAATGGAGACAGTGTTTACACCAATTTGTCTATGAAAAAGAGGACTACTTTAATTATAAATAGTTTGTTTTTTTTTTTTTGTTTTTTTTTTTTTTTATAATAAATTAAATTTTAAAATAAAAAAAACAAATTCATAATGTTTTTTAATTTTAGCAATTTTTTGGTTTTAAAAAATATTTTGTTTCTTTGTGTTATAATATTTTTTGTCATTATTATATTATTTTAAATAATAATAATAGACAATTTTCAAGCAAACATGTTGAAACTTTTAGCTTCATAATATATTTTTTATTGTCTATTAATGCTATTAATTGTTATCAGAGTATCAAAATTAGTTATTATTTTTCTTTTTTATAATTATTTATATTTCAAAATCATGGATATAGTTTATTAATAATATTATTGTTTATCAATAATAATATTTCATTAATTAATTAATTAAATTAATAAACCATATCTATGTTTTGGGAATTAACTCACGTAAATTTGAAAGTTTAACAACTTGAGTTATAAATGAATGACCACCTAAAATATCATTTAATGTGAGGTTTTGCCATTCAAAGCCTGAGTCTAATATTTCATAGGCGTCGAAATGTTTATCATATTCTCCATTTATCATTTTTTTTTTCTTATAAACACTTGTTCATTACCCAATTTGAGTATAATATCAACAATATAAAAATTAAAATTATCAATGTTGGGAATAACAATTACTGTTCCTTCGGTAATAGTTTTATTATACCTTTGAATCAACTCAATTTTATCGATATCTACAATATTAACAGAAGTTGGAAATATTCCAAAAGGAAGATTTCCGACTATTTTTTTTTTTTTTACCAAAAAAAAATTGTGTCCCTATTGTTGTGTTACAAAAGTCATAGTTTTGTCTAAGTTGGTGTCTTATTGCAACAGTGTGACATACGTTCACTCGGTTTATTGCTGAATAAGCTGCTTTTTTACGATATTGGTGTTTTTGTTCATAAATATTGGAGCTAATGTTCCATAGTGGACCAACAGCTTTCATAACACGACCATAATGAACAGTCAAATGATGTTTAGGTTTAAATGAATTTGGGAATAACTTTGAATGAAGAAACAAATACTGTGCTACCTCATACTCTAACCGGGAATGAGTATTCCGGTGAACTATTTTACTAGTACAAATATGTATTATTTGTTTTAATATCAAAAGTAATTTTAAGTGCTTATCATCTTCATCGACATACAGGCCAATCATAGGTGCAATATTTTCCACTAAACATTTCATTTCAGCAGAGCTAAGCTTTATAGAGTCTTGCGTAAATTGGATATTTATAATATTTTATTTCAAGTGGTCGATTCTTATCATTTCTGTCATATTTGAACGCTTGTAGAATTTGATTAAATTTGTCAAGATTAAAATTATAATTATTCATTAGTTTCTTGAGGATCAGAGGTAAATCATATCTTCATATACCTTCAGAAAAATCATGCATTACATCAACAGAAATATTAGTTAATACATGAAAATTAGATAATTTATGGAAAACAGATTCTCCATGCAATCCTGTTTGAGTAAGATTTTTTTGAGATAATTGAGAAGAATAATTTTCAGTATTTCTAAGAATACAATTATTTTCATGATAAACTGTGTTTATATCTTTAAGACAAGTCAGGCAAAATCTACAAAAAAAAATTAGCATTAAAACCCTCGGCGAATCCTAAAATAGAATTTATTCCTGACTGATCACCAAGAATTAGTGCTAATTTAAAATAAAGAGATATATTTTTATTGTGGGTATTAATTGTTATGCCTTCTTCTTCCAAAAACCGAAGCTCTTTTATTGCTTCATGAAATATAACATCATCGGAAAACTCGTTCCTATCAATAGTGTGAAAAAGCATAAGAAGAAAAACATTTTTTAATTTGTATTGTAACTCGTCTGGTAAACATGCAATCCTTAAATATGACGCACTAATTTTTGCAATAACTTTGTGAGCACCAAGAGGATTATTTGTTTCATAGTCATCATAAGACATATAAATGGGGATAGTATATTTGTTTGTACTAGATGATGTTAATTTTTTTCACAGCGAGCTTTGAACGAAATTACTTTAAACTAAATTATTAGCCTGACTATTTAATTTCTTAAGATTTTCTAATGTTTTATCTAAAACAGTTGGTAATTCGAAAAAACATTTAAAAACTTTTCTAATTGGTACCAACTCAATTGACACAGGAAATTCACCAATATAATGTGATTCAGGAGGAATGTAGGTGTTTTGATTTTCAAAATATTTTAAACATCGCCACACACTATCAAAGTTTTCAAGAGATGATAAATACTCATCTGAATCGTAGTTAAACAAAGTACTCGAATTTACAGTTTGATAATTTTTATTAATATCTTGTGCATCATTATATGTTATGTTAAGTAAATGTTTCACCTCTGAAATAATCTCTGTAATTTTTGATCTTGGCAACTGTAACAAATTGTACAATTTCGATAAAAACAGAATAAACTCATTCTCAAATTTTTTTTTTTTTTCTAAGAAATCCGACACAAATCTTTCATTATCATCATTATCATTCCAGCAACTATTTGTATCTGAGTATTTTTTTTTTATTTTCTAAAACTTCGTCAATGATAGGATCTTTATCAACACTACTTTCATTTTCAGATAATTCAAAACTTATTGTATCTTTAATAAGTTTCTTTTTCCGGGCTAATTGATATTAAAACGTCATTAAAATTATCAGAGCAAGCTTGTCGTTCAAACTCTGGATGATGGTTTTTTAAGTGGTTTTTAAAAGTTCGAAAAACACCAAAAATCCGTACACAATTTATATGTGGGCATTTAAATTCAGTCACAAAGGGATAAGCTAAATGCATATGTTGAATGAGATTATGATTGTTTTCTATTTTACTTTGACAGATATAACAAGTTATTTTATTCTCAGACATTTTGAAATACGTTGGCGATAGAAAAAAATATTGAAGAATTAAAACAATACTATATATACATATTTATATTTTATAAATATATCTGTCTGGATTGTTTTACATTGTATCAAGATTTGAATTTTATATTCAAGTTGAAAACTGTACTTAATTTCAAAGAGGTAGCTAGCTTTATTTTAATTTAACACGAATTATTTTTAATTTTGCGAAATGTCTTTATAGTTGTAACAACTATTTTTGAATTATTACTCTCATGACAAGTAAAACATATATTTGTGTTAAGCATTCGAATATGAATCACGTTAAATTATAATTAAAATCAATAAATTTTGAAACAATATACACAAGAAAATATTGAAATGCATATATTGCTTTTATATTTTCAAAGTATTTGTCAGTATTTGGTTTTCATCATTAGTTCAAATACTTAAAGTAATTTATTGCAAAATCATATTATTGCAAGATACGTTAGTAAAAGAATTGATAAACACTTAAAATAATAAAAAAAAGAGTACTTTTTTAACTATAAATTAGAAAAAATAATAATTATTTAATTTAATTATTGAGCTTTAAATTTTCAATTTTTTTTTATTAATTTATGACAAATATCATTAATAAAATTGTTACTTTCATGACTAATATTATAACACAAAAAAATGTTTACTTTTACTTGTTTTTCATTTATACGAAATACGTTATTCATAATATATGAAAGCTAACTTACTATAGTTAAACACCAAATACATTATATAACATAAAGTATAGACAAGCTAAAGAAAATTTCATAAATAAAAAGGTCGTATGTAGCATATATACATTTATATACCTATACATTTAAAACTTGAAATTAAATAATTATATTTAACTCTTTAATAATTAAATAACGATTATGTTTACCTTGAATGTTCTGGACTTTTCACATATATATGAATATAAAATACAATTAATTTGTATTTTTCAATACTTTATCAACTAAAGCAGCAAGAACAGCATTAGCTCTGAGGACCTTTTTTTGTGGTGTTTCAATTTTAAAATAACTTTGCTGAATGAATGACCATACACGAAGTGCTCTCTGTGGATATTGGCTATCACAAGCAAAAGTTATTTTAACTGACAAATCATATGCCTCAATAGCTGAATTTACTTTATAAACATTATCATTGAATATTACATAAATGCTTTGCACGTTATTTAAATGTCCAAGAAATACAGGAAGACGTTGTAGACGTCAAAGCCTCATCAATCTCAAGAGATGATTGTAATTTAAATCAAAGCAAAAATGATAAAAAACAATAAAAATTTTGTTTTAGAATAATAATTAAATTATAAATTAAACATATTAATTACCTTTTCATTGACAATAAATCCTCGTCTTTTTTCCAAAAACACTGAGCTTGTCTTCATTCTGCTGCCTTAACTATTAGAAGGAGCACTTCTTTTAGTACCAGCTGTTGTTGGAATAAGATAAGGTAGCATCCAAAAAATCAAAAGATCAATTTTATCTAAAAAAAAATAAACAATTTTTTTTATTTATTGATTGAAATACTGATTTTAATTTCCCTTCTAATAAAAACAAAAAAATTTATAATTAATATTATATACTTGAAGAAAAAATAATAAGTTGAAAAATTAATTTACTTGTTTAATCTACTTTTTTAAAATTTTTTTTATTGAATAATTTAATTTTATTATTATATCTTGGAAAGAATTAATTTAAATAAATAAATAAATTAATAAATTTACCATCAACTGGAGAAGATTTCAAAAGCTGAATCCACTGCTGATCTTCTGAGTTAATTTTTTTAATTAAACTTAATTGTTCAATCAAAAAAATTCTTGTCAATGGCCAATTTTTTTTAAATAAGTCACCTTTTTCTGGGAAAAGACGGTTAAAATCTGCATTGATCTAGAATATTTAAAATATATAAGTGTTTATTATTGATACAGTAAAAAATGAAAATAAAAAGCATATGGTACTGGACAAAAATGATTTAATTTTATTTTAGTATCTTACCAAATTAATTGCTTTTTGTAATTTAAGGCAATGAAAATGTTGAAAATATTCTCACTGTTATTTTTTTTCTGTCGATAAATTTCTTCTTGCTTCAAACGTGTTATTCCATAGTTTATAAATATATACATCAGTTCCTGCTGCAGTTTTTAATTCTTCCAGATCTTTTTTCACCTTTTCTATAATAATTAAAAAAAACTATTATGTAAAATTACTATAAGTCATTATATATCTTGTAACGAGAATTGGCATTTCTCGTGCTACCGGTAATTATTAGTTATAATAATTACGATCCGTAGATGCTTATCGGCCGATTCACATGGGAAATAGTGTTGGCTTGAAGATAAGTAATACAGTTAGAGTGCGAACTGATCCAATAGCTTCATCTGCAGACCATTGTGTCCGTGTGGACCGGTAATACCAACAAAAGAGTTGGATACTAGATGGAGCTACCCGGTCGTGTAGTGAACAACCCCTACTCTGACACGTCCCCACTAGAGAGCCGCATCAGGTGTGCGCGCAGACAGTGTGGAGTGGGAGAAACGGAGAGTAGGGCGGGATTCGTATATCTAGCTAGAAGTCTGACAATATCGTCAGTCGTTGGCCGGCTCTCGAGCTGGCCAGGGCTCCTGCCTCCTGGCTTCGATGGAAGCTAGCTGGCGGACCTGGTGCTGGTGCACGCTCTCGTGAGCGATCACCATGTCGTTGCCTTGTTGCATAGGCTATCCTCACTTAGTGCATCTCTCGCACTGAGTGAGGATACCCTATGCCAGGGTAACCTATACTCTAGGTGCTGGTTGAGTAGTGGCTTTTTTGGGTAAGTCCTTGCGAGGCAATTTTATGGTGGCCACTACCTCCAGTTACCTGGTGCACTAGGTGTGTAGGAGACCTGGAGATGATTCAGTAAGGCCTTGCGGGGTATTAATCTCTCGATCTCGTCTAACTATTGGTTAAGTGAGTGAGCTGACCTAAAGTGAAGGATGTTCTCGGTGATGATGTCTAGCCCGTGAAGGACATCATCACGTTCCTGTGTCTTGTACAAAATACGGAAGTATGACGTAAGACAAGCTCCCGTTGATACTGACAATTACTTGGTGGACCGCGCCCCTCTACCATTTCTTACTGAGTAGGCTGCTACCGAATGATCGTATGTCGATCATTGTTCCCGTTTTATTTCCCCGGTTGTTGGTTGCCGATAGAACCAGCTGACTCCCACCTGGCGGTAAGAGAGGAGGTTGGTGAGAAATCCTCGTTGTTACCATTGGCCAGTTTTCTCGCCAGTTTTCAAAATTGATTACAATCTATAACAAATTTATATTAAAAATTTTTCTCACCAGAAAAAACACATAAACTTGGTGAAGAAGAAGTTTTTTTAGCTCGTTTTGACGGAGCTAAGAGCTTTTGGCATCTTAATTTTGATTTTTCATTATTATAGCAGTCCCAAAGAAGCCCTGAAGCAGGTTTTGATCCAGTACTATTACTTTCAAATGCTGTGTACCAGATACCTAAAGAATATTTTTCTTTCGGAAACGTTTGAGCAATAAGCTCAATAGTTTTCATAAAGTAGTCTTTGGTAATTCTAAAAAAAAAAAAAAAGAAATTGAAAGAAAATGAAAAATAAAGTTGATTTTTATCGGTATAAATTTCACGTTCAATTTAAATTTTTTGTAAAAATTAAATAACTGTATTTCTCATTTTTTTTAAATATATTGTAATATTTTATATTGAAAATATATATTACTTCATCTTGAATATTGTATGAAAATTAATAAAAAGTCTTACGAAAAGCTTGGCAGTACGTTTGTTATTCCATTAAGTTGACGAGCTTTACTAATTTCACGTCTTATCGATAGCCGTGTAAGAACATTACGGATAGGATGTTGTAACAAAAAACATTGTCTTCATAAAAAAAATTCAACAATTTATTTACTCAAATAAAACATTGATCAAATTCAATTTTTATAATAATAATGATTAGTTGAAAAAAAAAAAAAAAATTTAAGTTGAGCTCCCAAGTAAAAGAAATATATTTAATGGGAATATTCAATGAATTTGTTCATATTTTAGCAAAATTTGAATTATTTATATAAAATATATATAAACTTATTAATATATGGAATTTTTCGACTTTTATTTTGAAAAATATCAATTAAAATTTAATCTCAATAAATGAAAAATTTTTAGTTAATTGGAAATATAAAAATAAAATCACATTTCAAGTCAAAAAATATAAATATATTCATGTAAAAAATATTATTAAATATTATAATATATATATTAATATATAATATATATTATATATTATAATATTATTATCAAATAATTTTTTTTACTTAGGTTTTTCAAAAATTTTAAAAATTTATAAAACAAAAAGTATTACGGTTTCACGACATTTCCCTTCGTCAACCGAAGATGTTTCCAAAGTATTTTCATTATGAATTGCAATGGGCTATTGTTATAAAAAAAAAAAAATTATTACATGATTGTTGATACTATTCCATCAAAACAATGTGTGTGTAGAATGTACCTGATTTGTTTCAAGTGTTAAAGAGTTAGATTCCGTCTCTGTAACGTTGTTCGATCACGTCATTACAATTGAATCTGAAGGTAAAACTAATTTCACCTGTGAACCATTATTTATATTCAAAATTTCAATATTATTTAAATTTTCAGGCAATATATAATGGCCGGGATCAATTCTTGTTAGGAATGGTGGTGGAGTCCACCCATAAACTTCTTGAGGATTATCAATCATAATAAAAAAAAGAAATGAAAAACCTTGAAAACATAAGAAAATAATAAAAGATTTGATTAAGACTCATCCTTATAAGAATTTTTCCAAATCGAAGCAAAAACATTGAAATTCATAGTTAAATAATTTGGGTAATCAAATAACTAAAAAGACGAACGCAGTTGGAATATTAATTAATTTTTTTCTTTTTTTTCAAATAAAAAAAAATTGTCTTCTCTCAAGTACATTTTTCCCCTTAGCTATTTGTTTAATAATAAATAATTTATTTATTTATTTATAAAAAAAATAAATCGCTTCTCTCAACTACATTCTTTCCCTGAGCTATTTGTTTATTAATAAATAATTTATTTATTTATAAAGAAAAAAAAAAAAAATTGTCTCCTCTCAAGTACATTCTTCCCCTCAGTTATTTGCCTATGTATACGTTTAAGCGGCCCGCATTTACACACACTAACACTACCGACCCGAGCAGCGAAAATTCAGATCGTGAAATGCCGCCATTACACACCTACTACACTGTTTACTGTACATGTATACTGTATACTTTATCGCATGCAATCGTATCTCGTTAAATAAACATTTATAAATACGATAATTATGCGGCAAATACTGAAAATGGTCCCGTGCCCGCCGGCTATGAGGGTCAAAGATTGTCTTTGATTCTGGCCTTTCCACGATTCGTAGTGTTTCTTATAAATATGTCTAGTTTTACCAAGTTTATAAGGGACTTAGTTTATGTTATTTTGGCAAATAAATTTTTTTTTTTTTCTAAGTTTTTTTCTTACCTTAGCATTTATATATACCTTTGCAAGATCTACTAACCATGCATGGGTGATAAAAAATTATCCGCAATTATATTCCTAAGTATTTATATATACCTTTGCAATTATATATACCTTAGCAAGATCTACTAACCATGCATGGGTAATAAAAAATTATCCGCAATTATATTCCTAAGTATTTATATATACCTTAGCAATTATATATATCTTTGCAATTACATATACCTTAGCAATTATATACCTTTATAATAATTTAAACTTAGAAAAAAAAAAGAATTTATTTGCCAAAAATAAACTAAGTCCATTGGTAAAACTTGGTAAAACTAGGCATATTTATAAGAAGCACTACGAATCGTAGAAAAGCCAAAATCAAAGATAATCTTTGACCCTCACCGCGGGGTGCCACGGGACCATTTTCCTATGCAGCCAACTATGCCAAATCTAATAACATTTATTGAATTTATGAAATACATTATTTATGAAAAATTTATGAACACTTACTTTTTAGAAATGAATTGTAGATTGTTCCTATTTAGATGGTTTTTTTATCACGTTTTAAGTCACTTTTTTTTCACTTTATCGTTTTCATATTTGAACTCAATAAATTCAAATTTTAAATAATAATTATATTTTGGAATTATTCATAAACGGAATGAATCGAAAAATTTATTAACAAACAATTAAAATATAATTTATTATTGAGCGTTTATCGAGGTCTGTCTGTCATGTAGCAACGAACGAAACTGAACAAGACTGTTCCTGCATAAAAAAAAGAACATACTAATATATTCAAAAATTCCTGGAACTGAAACAATTGAAAAATCCGCACATCATAACGTGATTTGCGGTTAAGGGCGCACATCAACATGAATATGTGTGTATGTGCACACGTGTGTACGACAGGGAGTCACTGTAGCAGGACACATTTTACTCAAACTCGCTATTCTACCACATTCGTCATTAAATTCTACTACTTTAACATAGTAAAACTTACTCTTTCCATTTGTACTTTCTTATTTCATATATTTTACTATTCGAACATAGTAAAATTAACTAAAAAGCTCTTAGTTTTTATAAACTGCACAATATAAAGTACTCTGTTTATCATATTTTTTAAAATGTTTGAATTATATAAATAGCATTATTATTTTAACGAGTGTCTATGGTTGATTTTACAATCGTAACATAGTAAAAGTTAATGTTTATATCGTTTTTTCTAACTAATGTTTATTAAAATCTAGCAATTCATAAGTACTTTCAACTACAACCATAGTTAAAAATACCGTTTTTTCCATTTTAATTTAAAATAATATATTTTACTATGATACTTTAGTAAAATTTATTATATAAATAATATAAATTTAATGAATGAATAATATATTAGATTGTACTGAAAATCTGAAAACTTCCACCAGTACTATAGCAAAATAGTAAAATTTAATATTTTTTTCTCTCCGTGTAGGCCACATATCGTATATACGTAGAATACAACTTGTCTAACCGTCACTATCTGCAGTCTTGTTTTAGTAAATGTCTCGTCATTAATTGACCGGTCAATGATGGCTGTCATCCATCGGCCGAACGTTGGTAAATTGATAAGTGCTATATATTGGCGGAAATCCACTGTAAATTTATAGGTCGCCATCGAATGACTGCCTTCTATGGTCTGATCGCTGGCAAATTCATAGTTGGCTATTAATTATTGCTGCTATTTGTGAATCGATCCTTGATTAATTTACGGCTGACCATTCATTCCTGCTATTTATCAGTTATCTCTTGGTCATCAAATAACCATTCATATAGAAAAAAATGGCGTTCATAGTCATAAGAAAAAAAAAATTCAAAGAATTCAAAAATTGCAGTCATACGTATAGAAAATTTTTAAAAATAAGTATATTTTTCCGAAAAATTTTATTGAAAAAAAGTATTATTTTTGAGATAAAAAACTTGACTTAAAAAAAAACTATGTTCATACTTTAAACTCTGCCATATTGACCTTTTTTGAATTTTTATTTTTGTGTTTTTTTACCTAGTCATGTTTTTGCCCAGATTGCTCCATTTAAGTTTGTCCTCCTGTATTCTATTCCTCATGGTTTAGAAATACCGCTTAACTCCACTAAATTCCCATAACGAACTAGTGTCTCTGGATACTCAGTCCGACTCCCGTTTCATACGTCGTGTATCATACATTTAAAGCACTTCTATATTTCACTTTTTAAACTATTTCACTAATTTATTGATGTCATTATGCGCGCCTAAAACAATATGTAAACATAATATTTATTGATTTATAATTTATTCAATTTTTAATAGAAATCAATAATACAGCTGAAATCATCTGTTCAATTTATAATCATTTCTTTTATGCCATAATTTAAAAATTTTTTTTTTCAAATATTTATTTTTTCGCGGTAAAAAAAAAAACATTTTCGACAAGTGTGTGTTTGTGTAGGTGAAAATAAAAGCTTTAAAAAATTTATTTTACATGTACAGAAAGAGTTAATAGTACAGCTGAAAATATCTATTTAATATAAAACTATTTCCAAATTCAATGATTCAATAATAATTTGCATTTTTCGTTACGTTAAAAAAAGTTATTTTTATATTTGTTTTTTTAATGAAACATCATTTTTGAAAGCTGTTTACTTGTGTATGCTTGTGTTGGTAAAAAAAAATAAATGCATTGGACACGACTTACTACATTTGGCTTCATTTTATAGAAAACAGACGGCACTTGCGACTATCATACGTATCATCATACAGTATTATACATATCATACGTATAATTGCATGATACTCCGAAAATCGTCGAATTACCCATTACTGCTTAGTCATGTAAGATACTGTATAATTTATAGTTTCTTACATATGTAAGATAACTGGTAATTTGACTGCCAAACAGCGATTAAAAAACATTAGGAATATTGTTGTCTTGGCAAACTTAGTTATGATTGGTAGGATCTTAAAATATACCTTTAATCACATTTGCACGATAAAAAGTGGCGTACGTTAAAATTATCAAGAGATTTGATCTTTCTTTGATCGTAGTATAAAGCATGTGTCATGATTAATATAAAAAAAACGAAAAGATGAAGCAATTAAAACTAAAGGTAAGTGAATGACTATTGTTTATATCGTGGTCCTTATTTGGGTCATGTCGGAATTTCTATTGTGCCACCCCATCATTTTGTCTCAAAAAAATTAAAAAAATGTATGGCATGAAAAAAAAAATTTTTATTTTAATCCTAGCCACCCCCTGTAGGGTGAAGTTTCCCATTTAAATTACATGAGGTTTTCTTACTAAAACATAAAAATTGATTTTGAAACGTCAATTATTCATGGGAAAATTATTATAACATATTAAATTTAAGGGGAGGAACCGTACTTTTCGATAAAGAGAAAAAAACATCAAAAACAATTGATTAAAACAAAAAAACGACTATAATAAAATTTTCTGGAATAACTCATATAATTTGTTTTTCTTTTCATTGAAAAGTACAGTTCTTTTCCATTGATTTGATGTATTATAATAAATTTTCCAAAAACAAGTGACGCTTTATGATCAATTTTTCTGTTTCAGTGAAAGAGCTCCATGTATTTTAGATGGAAATTTTTTTTTTTTTTTTTGAGACAGAATAACGGGGTGTCACAATGGAAATCCTCACATGACCCATATAAAAACTACCCTAATATACATAGTTAATTCGTAAAAAAATCAATCCCTGCCCGGGACTTGAACACGAGTCTTTAAATACCGAACAATCGTCTTAATTTCTAGCTTCCAGGGCTTTTTAATTTTTGCCAAGTTTTATGGAGTTAACACCGACGTTCTTCTAATCGTTATTTATGCCATTTGTAATCTTCTGGCGGAATTACATTTTTTTGATGAATTTTTCAATGTTGAATATCTTTAAATATTTAGAGTCACCAGTCTAGCCATTTAATATATTTTATGGTGCTACCAAAGTATACACATTATATATTCCATCTAGTTTTGTGACTGTCACCAAACAAGCTGAACAGTACTTAATAGGCTACTTTTGTGACTTATTATTTACTCTTCTAGAATAAAGAAACCAATTTAATTTGCACTAATAACCTTATATAGCTGTTACAGTAATCCAATTCAAAGACATTTGATCATTTTCTTATTATATTATTCATTTTTAAAGACTAAATCATAATATCTATGTTTACATTTATTTTTGGGTACTGAGCATTTCTGACAGCATTTACATCCTTTAATTCAGGACTATTTTTTTAGTTAAAAAAACATATTTGCGATCTTAATATAGAATCAATGTCTACAAAACATTGAATTAAAGGAGTTTTCAGTATTCTGGCATGAACTGTATAGATCGGTGACAGTCACCAATCAATACGGTTGGTAGGATATTAGATTTGTGACAGTCACCAATCTAGCCAATTGGTACCAAAAAATGTCACCATCATTGCCACTTAACACATATATATAAGTTAAAGGGGCACTATCAATAATGTGAGCCAGCCATGGTAAAATTCAGGGGACAACCGCCTGAGCCTGCCAATACTAAAGTGAACTCAAACCAAATACGCTGCTCACTTGTTGGCTTGCAGCTCTCTTTCAATGCATTTTTTCTCTTCTCCTGCTAGCTAGTCGAGGGAGAGAATATTTTGCACACACTAACTAAAATATAAAGTGAACGAGTATAACAGCTTATACCATAATTATAATTATTATTATTATTTTTTAGGGAATTTTAATTTCCCATTGTTTTTGCTTTTCTTCTGGACCCTCCTCCTACCCCCAACCATGGTAGACACCCTCCCTAAAAAATTTTCTAAGTCCCTTAATCTCATCCAATACGATATATATGGAAAATATCAGTGAACATAAAGAAAAAATCACTGAATATAAAGAAAAAAACGATAAATATGGGAAAATATCAGTAAATATAAAGGAAAATATAGGAAAATATCAAAGAAACAAACAGTCCTTTAATTTCATCCAATACGATATATATGGAAAATATCAGCAAATATAGAGGAAAATATAGAAAAATATCGAGAAAAAAACGATAAGAATGGAAAAATATCATCGAAAAAATTAATAATATCATATGCGATCAGTCTAATAAAAGTAAAGGTAATAAATAAAAATCATAACATGCCAGCACAATCTAAGGATGCAAAACGTCGTAAAGAAGAAAACGAAAATAAGCGCAAGAAAATATGGTTATTAGAAGATGTAAATTATAGAATTCATAGGAATAAAGCTAAATATGTTTCAAAGAAAAAACGTCTCCAAAATGATGAAGATTTTAGGAAGAAAACATACATCTTAAATAATTCTAGAATGAAAAAATGCCTAATAAATGACCCAAGAACTATCAAAAAAAATCGTTATAAAAAAAATAAAAATTATCGAAAAATAAAAGACCAAAATAAATATCTTCGGGAAAGTGAACGTTAAAAGATGGAATTTATAAAAACCGTAAACGAAAAATAAAGGCTACCTCTATGAAAAATCAATACCATGATGACCCTGATTGTAAAAAACAACAAAAAAATTCCAGTAAAATTCATTAATTTAAAGAAAAAAAAAAAAAATTCTGAAAAATTATGGGAAGTAATATTCAAAGAGTTCCAATTAAACATTGAAGATTTAATGTGCTTTCGTTGTGAATGTTGTGATCGAATGTGGTATTTAAATGGTGTAAAAAAAATTGGTGAAATACACGAATCAGTTCAACAATGCTTTGAAAACATTCAAAATGAATATACAGTTTGTTACACTTGTAATAAGAGTTTACTGCGAGGCGAAATTCCTGAATTAGCGAGAATAAACGGTTTCTATTATCCAATTGAACCTGACTTACCATTTTTGAATAAAGTAGAGGAACGATTAATTTCTTCAAGATTACGATTCTTACAAATTCGTAAACTAGGAGCAAATGGCCAGTTGGGATTGAAAGGAAATATCATTAATGTACCTATTATTGCTGATCAAACAGTTTGTAGTTTACCAAGAAATATGGATAATGATTGCACAATCAATGTACATTTGAAAAAACGGTTAGCGTTTAAGTCATCGTATTTAAGCGATTACGTCAATACTAGTAAATGGAAAGTCTGGCTGACGTTCCTACAAACTGAAAATTTATTCATATATCACAATATTGAAATATCACGCGAATGGAAAATTGAAAATAGTATGAATATCGATTTACATGAGAATGATTTTGAGGAAACAACTGATATACCAATAGATGAATCATCAACTGTTATATTTAATCCTGATTGTTCATATGCAATTGCTCCTGAAGAAAATCGTACGCCAAAAAGTTTAATATTTGATGACGATGCTGAAGAATTAAGCTTTCCTCAAATATATTACGGACAAAAACGTGTGTTTACTACTAAAAAACAACCAAGTACATATAAAATAGCGAATTGTGAAATTCGACGATATGACAGACGTGGTGCATCAAATGATCACCTCTTATATGTTTGGGCATAACTCCAACGTGAAAAAATGTTGCAATCAATTAATATCATGTTCCATTTGAAAAAATCAACAAATTTATCAGCTCAAGATGCATTGAATCCTAAAACTATTGAAGACTATATCAATAAAGGTTTAGCTTATTTAAAACACATGAACATGAAAATGGATTATCCTCGATATGAACGAGCAGTTCGAAGTACGTTAAAACAAACAAAAGTATTTTTAAGACGTACTCCAAACGAAATTTTAATCAATAATTACAATGAGAAAATATTAAGTATGATAACAGCAAATATGGACATACAGTTTATTTTGGATGATTATGCATGTGCAGCATACTGTGTTGATTATATTAATAAAAGTAATCGTGGTATGTCGCAAGCTGCTTGGTCTCTTTTGGGACTATCAATGAATGTAACTACTGAAAGCGAAATATTTATTCCAACATTCCTTAATCATGAAAGATCTAGATTGTTGAAACATAAAGAAGAATTGTTAAAATTGGATGAAAAAGACACCAACGTATTTGAAAAAAATATAATTGAAAAATATGCTAATAGAGATATGAAAAAATGGGAATCATCGTCATTGATTGATATATGATATACGCTGCATATATGAGTGGAGAAAAAAAAACGAAACAAACCACGTATAGTAAGATTTGTAAATTATAAACTTGCTAATGATCCTGTCAACTTCTACAGGGAACAGGTTTTACTATATTTTCCATGGTATGAAACTGAACCCAGAACGGATGATTGTAAAAACATTTTTTTAGTCAATGAATCAATTATAAACGCAATGAAAAAAAAATACACAGTCAATAATTTCGAAGAAAAATATGAGGAAATAGTAAAAGAAAATGAAATTATACAAGAAAACGAAGAAAAAAAAATCAATAATAATGTTGTAAATTGTAATCAGGAACAAGAAGATGATGAATTTACACTACAAGGTCATGAAATAAAAGATGAAGAAATTGATCTTCGTTGTAAAATTTGACAATGACAATGAACATTTAGAAACTTTGAGGACAGCAAATCGTGAACAAACGGTTCTATTACAAAAAGTTATGTGGCAATTGAATCATTCTGATGATAATGAGCCATTGACTGTATTCATTACAGGACCGGCTGGTTATGGAAAATCATTTCTGATTAAATGTATAACGCAGATTATTTTAAAACATTACTCTTATTTTGATAATTGTGAAGGGGATAAAAAAATTATATTAACAAGTTTTTTAGGAAAAGCTGCTCATAATATCGGAGGCATAACACTTCATAATGCATTTGGATTACCATTAAACATTCCAAAAGAGTATGTAGAATTAACAGGATTAACATTAAACAAAAAACGTCAGTCACTTCGATGTCTAGAATGGCTAATCATTGACGAAATATCTCTTGTTGGATATTACACGCTTAAATGGATTAATTTAAGACTACAACAAATAAAAAATAATCACTTTCCATTCGGAGATGTAAATGTATTATTATTTGAGGATTTATATCAATTACCGCCAGTAGGTGAGATTGCTATTTACAAAAATCCAACGAACTTGATCGACTGTATGGTAGGAAAATATTTGTGGAATTTATTTGAAATTCACGAACTTACAAGAATCATGAGACAAAAAAATTTGGACTTTTCAAATATGCTAACCAAAATAGAAAAAGGTATCAGAATATTGCCAAAAAAAAAAGATCAAGTAAATAATCTAATTAATCTAAATGGATGTCCACCTAGAGGTACTATACATCTTTATCCGACGAATGCATTGGTTAACCAACATAATCAAAGATTAATAAACGAATCAACAGAGAAATTTACGGCATTTGCCATAGATACCTATGTTGGATCAAAAAATAGTATCGCACTAGAGAATTTTATGACAATGATTAATCAAAAACCAATACATAAAACAAGAGGTTTACCAAAAACAGCAGTATTTGTAATTTGACTTAATTATCGAGTTACAACAAATATTGATGTATTAGATGGATTAGCGAATGGAGTTATTGGAAAAATGGAATACATAGAGAGAGATCCGAAAAATGAAAACAGAATAAAATGTGTTTGGATGTTATTTCCAGAAGAAACAACAGGACGAATTACAAGACGTGATAAAAAAGCGTATGCAACATCAAAAAATATCCACCATAATTTAACACCAATTATAAGACAAAAATTATTAATTTATACTTCATCGAATGAAGAGGGTAATATTTTTAGAAGTCAATTCTCATTAGATTGCGCAGAAGCAATTACAATTTATAAAAGTCAGGGTGAAACATTCGAAAAAATAGCTATCGCATTCAATTACCGATATACACGATCATTGTTATACGTCGCAATGTCACGAGTCATTTCATTACAAGGTCTTTACGGTTTACAATCACCATTTGAACAAGTGGGAATATTAGAAGAAGATGAAAAAGATCCAATATTGGAAGAGTATGACTGAATGAGAAGACGAATAAGAACACCACCATTTACTTGGTTTTTAGAAAGCAAAGGAACACGTAGTGTGTATCAAAATTCTACTTTTCTGTGAAACACATACGATTCAAAAAGATCAATTTAATTTCCCTGGGTTCAAATTGTTAATACGCTTAGATGCCCACGAACAAAATCGAAAAAACAGAGGAATAAGTATTTATGGAAAAGACTCAGTATTTGCCGTGGCGCATTGGAAACAACCAGATATAGAAATATGCACATTCATAACGTAAAAGAACTATCAAATTTTTATCGTATATTCTTCACCAATGACGAAAGCATCATGTCTCCTAAACATTTTAACAAATTTTATTGACCAACACAAACAAGAGAACAAAATTAAAGTTTTAGTTGGTGATTTTAACATTGATTTTAATAGATCTAATGGTAAAAAATTTGAAGATGATATTTTACGGAATGTAGTGTTAGAAAAAATATCAAAAGGTTACACGACTAAAAAAAATACCGAAATCGATGCCTTATTTAGCAACAAAAGTATAAAAAATTGCATATATTACACACCATATTCATATTATTATTGTATACTAATGGAAACAAATGAATAAAAACTATGACAATCAAATGTAAACTTGTTATTTAATAATATTTCAATAAGTAAAAATACTATAAACAATTCCAACGAACTTTCATTTTAAACGAAAATACAATATTTAATTATTAAGTATAAAATGATATTTATATTAATATCACCAACATTCTTCACCCTAAAAAAAATAAAAAAGAGTATTAAATAATCAAAAATTGAAATAATCAATCAATTGAAAATAATTGATTACTTCGGCCAAACATTCAAGTTGAAATGCCTCCTTGATGGTTGAAGACAATCTATTCAAACGATAATCAAGAACATGAGAATCTAAATAAAAACGTTGCATTGAATGGTAAACGTTAGAATCATATAAAAATGTTTTTCTCCATGACTGAACATGAATAGTAGGCATCAAATCAAGATAAGGAGAAAGCTGATGATTCTGAGAAATTTGGGCGAGTGAATAATAGGCTAAATTAATAATATAATCAGAAGAAACACACTTCTTGCTAACAGTGCTGTTATTATACAAAAAAACTTCAAACTTAATATGATTGGCATCAGGATGTGGTATATATAATGACCGAAAAAGATACTTAAGTTGAAGCTCAACATCGGGTATACTACTCTAGGCCATTTGTTGTAGCAAAACAACAATACGAGGTAGTTTTGGCATATCCATCAAAAACGGTATGAACTGATTAATCCATATATTGGCTTTATAATCATTGCCATAAAATAAATAGGAAATAAACGAAGAAATGATAACAAATATATAATGAAATACCAAATGTGTAAGTAACCTCAATGGAATTGTCAACGATTGTAGAATTATGGAAACTATCTGCATTTTCATCTGAAAAAAATAATTATCAAGTAAATCACCGACAAAAATAACAATTTTAAAAAATAATACAATATATGTAACCTGAGATATAATAATGTGGAAGATAATGAGAATCCATTTCAGTCAAATTCAAAACAACATATAGTATTCAATAATTTATGACATAAAAATAAAAACAAAAACAATGAAACAACTTCACATGAATGAATGAATGAATAAAAAAAAAGAAAACATCAACAAATTTGAAAACAGATACAACGGAATTTTAAAAATCATAAGCCAATAAAATCAAAATGGGTAAAAGAAAACAAGAAGGGGACAATCCAAAAAATGAAAAAAAAAATTAAAACTAAGTGATAAAACCACAACAAAAAATACATTAATGAAAAAGAAAATTACAGAAATAATAAATTTAAAATTAAACGCAATATAGTAAGTAAAAAAATAGTAATAATATAATTTCCATAAAAAATTAAATTAAAAATTCAATACAGTGATACGATTTGGGCACGAATTATACATAAAAGTGAAATGAAGGAATGGAAAAACGAACGTGGAACTGGTGAAAAATTTACAATGGATATATGCGATGACTGTGACAAAATCAGATGTATTTTTTTTGGAGAAGCTGCAAATAAACATCATGGATTGATTGAGGTACGGTTATCAATAAAATGTATAGAACCAAAAGATTCAAAAAAAAAATTATTAACATGATAAATTATTAAATATTAAAGTTAAACAAAATATATACGATCACTGGAGGATTAGTGAGAAAAGTTAATGAACAATACCCATCAATAAATAATAAAGAACTATCGATACCAGTAGAAGCTAATATAAAATTCGAAGACGATGAGGAAAACGAAAATATACCGAAAATTAATTTCGAGTTCAAAAAAATACAAGAAATCATACATCTACCAATTAATTCATTTGCAGGTAAAATTATTTTAGCAAAAAAAGAAAAAACGAAAATTATTGAATAGTAATAACAACATTATTTAGATATCATCGCGATTATAATAGTAATAAATGAAGAGGAATTTATATATGCAATGTCAGGACGGTTATTAAAAAAAAGAACAATATCATTGGCAGATGACAGAGATTATGAAGTAAAATAAAATTTAAATGAAAAAAAGTTTGATTAAACTAAATAAAGATATTAAATTTACTAAAGAAAATATATTTTAGATTGAACTAACTATATGGAATAAAGAGGCAGAAAATTTCGAGGGGAAAAAAGGTGATGTGATAGCGTTTAAGGAATTGGAAATAAATGAATATAAAAAAATTTTAAAATATATCAACGACTTCAGCAACAACTAAAACGTTAAATCCTGATTCAACCGAGGGAAAAAAGTAAATCAAATAAATACAATTGAACTTGACAATTTTGTAATATATATTTAACATTGACAGGCTAAAATCATGGTACAACGAAATGAATAAAAACAGAGAGTTCAAAAAGTTAGAAGAAAGTGATTCCGGATATGAAGATGACCCATTAGAAGGAACAAGCAAAATGAATGAAAATTAAATAAATTTTAGTTGTAACAAGAATCATTGTAACGATGGAAAATGAAATCAAATTGTAGTCATGAATTTCGATATATATTAAAAAAGAAATTAAAATTCCCCCCGCAGGGAAGGCACAGTTGCTTCAGCAACTGTTTGATCATTTTGTTTCTTTAGAACAAACTTACTTGTTCAACGGACTACTTGCATCTGTAGCCACAGTTCGTAAAACAACGAAGTAGAAGATCGTCCAGCATAGTTAGCATTACGCCATAGATAGTTTGAATCTTTACAAAGGTCAACAACTTTATCACCACCTAAGGGTCTCCACTCCCAGTAACCCGGTTCAGTAACAAATTCACCTTTGTTATTGCGAGTTGGTGAAAAGGAAGGCGATAATAGAATGTAAAGATGAAGTAGTGATGTGATCTTTGCCTGCTGTCGTGATGAAGGGTTAGAATGTGGTAATGCTGAGTGACCATGTCCAACTGGTCGTGACGATGAGTGACGTTGCCCTGATGATTGTGACGTTGTGCTGCTAAGTCAAGCTGATCGTGTTGATAAATGACGATGGCTTGGTGATCGATGTGTTGAGTTGCTATTTCAGCTGATCTTTTCGATGTACGACCACCTCCAGATGATGAGGGTAATTAATGCAGGTGGTGATTTGGCTGGCGAACGTCCCGGTGGTCGATAAATCGACTTGGCCAGTCATTCTTCCGACGTAATTTTCTAGATGACTGACTGGTTAAGCGATTTATCTTTGGCGAACTTGAAGGGCCAACTGAAGTGGGAACACCTAGTTTCACTGCTGTTTCGGCTATGGACTTGTCCGTTGCTGATGTGCTGGAGATAGTCGCTATTACCCGAGCAATGGTTGGTTTTCTGACCCGGTCTGGACAAGTCCAGATCTGATGTTTTCTGTTTTTACAAATAGAGCACTGTAGTATACATTTTTTTTCGAGAGGTGAGACCACAGGAACTGGTGTTAGTGCTTGTTTTTGTGTAGGGATACCTCATGGAAAAGTTAAGCATCAGCTGATTTTTCAACTTGATCCACTTTTAGAATTACCAGAAGTCCTCAACTTCTCTGGTCTTGGTTTTGAAGGCACCTGGCCTGAGATTGGTTTAGATGACTCGGTTTTTGCTTTTCTTACCTTGGGTTTGGTGGCCTTCTTTGGTGGTGTCTGGTTGACCACCCGGGCATAAATCGGAACTTGACGTAATATTTCAAGCCAACTCATTTTATCTAACCATTCCGTTATAGGGATGAGTGTTATGTCGAGTTCTTCCACTTCACTGTGGAGAGTATGAGGCCTGACAAAGTTCTATCCCGTAATTTGCAAAGGTTGGTGTGGTCATCAAAGATTCATGATAAGCAGTATACTAAGCAAAACGGAATTCGGATAAGGATTTATCCCATTCTCAGTGATTACCATCTAGGGAGGCGCGTAGCATTGTTTTGAGACTACGATTAACCCTCTCCACAAGATTGGCTTAAAAGTGATAGTTGAGTGTTTGTTGGAGGTTCATGCCAGCCCAAGTTGCAAGTGACTTAATTTCTTTGTTTACAAACATAGTACCATTATCTGTAATGAGAATACGAAGAGCACTATAACGAAATATGATCAAGTTAGGGATCTAAGCTTTTAAGTCCATTGACTTGGAGAATCTGGACGACATTATCAACAGGTACAAATCGGTATGTTTGATCAGGTATATCACGATAAAACCAGGTGTGATTTCCGAAAAATATTACCATACCCAGAGTCTAAAGGAAGTCCATCCCCAGAATGAAATCTTTCGACAGAGAAAGTAAGATTGAAGCATTCATGGTCGTGGCTTAGCGACCAACTTCAACTTCCAATGCTGACGCATGGTCCATGGTAACTACCTGACTATTAGCTGTCATAACTGGTCTAGGCGGAATAACATGCTGTTTCAAGCCTGACTCAGTTAATAATTGTGTGATTTCTGGTCCAGCGGACGAACGATTGGCTCCAGAGTCTACGAGAGCTCGGATCATCACACCTACTGTGAAGTCAAGATGGAAAGCTATAGGTTTAGATATTGACAGGGTTTTATCTGACCTTACCAACCCTTGCAAATTATTATTCCTGGTTTTTTTTTTAATTTTGACCATGGGTCGATGTTAGTTGTATATTCCCATAAAGGTTTTGACGGAATTTGTTTGATTTCATCTTGACAATTTTGTGTTATGACCGGCTTGGTTTGTTCTGTCTTGAAAGGGGAGACACAGGCCAGGTCTATGGGCTCTCGTTGGCGTTTCCCGAACTGCAATAGGGGTAGTTGACTTCAGTAACATCCGGCCTTTTACAACGGTAACAGAAACATTGGCGCCCGGCTGAGTTGTTCGGGTGAGGGGAGAACCCAGCCGAAAGTTTTGGTGACGTCAATCCGAAGCAGGGGCTCTGTTACCGAAGCGGTTAGCAACCGAAGCCAAGGAAATTTAATATAATGTTTTATTATTTTATTATTTTATTTTTAAATAAAGAAAAAAAATTATTTCGGCACATATAAGCATTACCGGAATGTAAAATTTACTTTTTACAAACCACTTGCGGTATGCCAGGATGATTAATTCATTAAATTTTGTTAACAGAATAATTTAATATTTTATTTTGTGACAAATAAGCATTGCCGGAATGTGGAATTTATTTTCACAAACCCTTTCCGGTATGCAAGGATGATTAATTTATTAAACTTTAATAATAAAAAAATTTGATATTTTATTTCGGGATTAAATATACATTGTAACGAGAATTGGCATTTCTCAAGTTATCGGTAATTATTATTTATAATAAGTACGTTCCGTAGATGCTTATCGGCTAGTACACATGGAAAATAGTGTTGGCTTCAAGATAAGTAATACAGCTAGAATACGGTAGTCTCGCGCAGCCATCTGTCGAGCCCAAATGTTGAGTGACTAGGGTAACAACTGAAATAGTTCACATCAGATGATGCCCGTGATTACGAGAGTGAACTAACCCTACTCTGACAGGTCCCCGCTAGAGAGCTGCATCAGGTGTGCGCGTAGATGGTGTAGAGTGGGAGAAATGGAGAGTGGGGTTGGATCCGTATACATAGCTAAAGTCTGGCAATATCGTCAGTCGTTGGCCGGCTCTCGAGCTTCCATAGAAGCTAGCTGGCGGATCTGGTGCTGGTGCACGCTCTCGTAAGCGATCACCATGTCGTTGCCTTGTTGCATAGGCAAGACGTGGTGAAAGCTATCTCTCTCACACTAAGTGAGGATACCCTATGCCAGGGTAACCTATACACTAGGTGCTGGTTGAGTAGTGGCATTTTTTGGGTAAGTCCTTGCGAGGCAATTTTATGGTGGCCACTACCTCCAGCTACCTAGTGCACTAGGTGTGTAGGACCCGGATATGATTTTGTAAGGCCTTGCAGGGCATGAATCTCTCGATCTCGTCTAACTGGCAGTTGCGCGAGTGAGTTAACCTAAAGTTAAGGATTTTCTCGGTAATGATGTCTAGCCCGTGAAGGACATTACCACGCTCCCGTGTCTTATATAGAACACGAAAGTATGACGTATGACAAGCTCCCGTTGTTACTGACAATTACTTGGTGGACCGCGCCCTTCTACCATTTCTTACTGAGTAGGCCGCTACCGAATGATCGTGTGTCAATCGTTGTTCCCGTTTTATTTCCCCGGTTGTTGGTTGCCGATAGAACCAGCTGGCTTCCACCTGGCGGTAAGAGAGGAGGTTGGTGAGAAATCCTCGTTGTTACCATTCCCCAGTTTTCTCGCCGGTAACGGTCAGAAAATTAATTACAACATATTTTTATATAAATATACACCAACAACTTGCATAGTCAACACACATGTTTAAGGGTGTAATGTTTTTAGGTGTTACGGTTACCAAACAGCTGTACAAAAGCGAAAATTGATTCGTAATGCCCATATAAGAGGTAAAAACAAATGCTGATAGAATACAAGGATTAGTTAACATTTATATAATAGAGAAAAAAATTATATTGATGCTATATTTTTTTGAAATTTTATCGAATAAAAAAAAATTTTTTTTTTATTATATTTATTTATTTTGATTTTATTATTGGGATATTTTTTTTTTTTTTTTTGCACAATTTTTAAAGTATATTATTTAATTATAAAAAAAAAATAAAATATTCCAATAATAATATAATTTACTTTTTTTCAATCAACAAATACATTTTGTACAATCGGCCCTGGGATATTACAAGAAATATAAAATACCGGTACACGTGAAGAATAAATCAGTCGAAATAGCTCATAAGGAAAAGGAGAAGAAAACTGCGGAAGACTTACCTTTTACAGCAGTTCATTGGAATAAAACAACACAAAAACTGATAACCAATCAATCACTAATTTAACTATTCAGCTTAACGATATTGATTCTTTTTTTTTATAACTTTGTTTAAATAATTTAGACAATAAAAATTTTTTTTTTTCACGAAAGTCACCGTCTTCACTTAACTGACCTCACGACTAATGTTAGTTAAGAGGCCTGCTCCGATCAGTCACGGAGTTAAGTGAGGTGGAAGTTCGGAAAGATGAGGGGAACTCCATAACGAAACGTTAAATTTTTTTTTTCAAGGTAAAATAGTTATTTACGCCGACAATTTGGACGCCGTTTATGCTTCATTATTCTTTTTTTTTCTCATATAAAATCTGAATTACAGGTTGAATTATTTATTTGAATTTTTTTTTTTTTTTTGAAACTCAAATTAATAAATAATAATTCATTATTATTTATTTAAAAAAAAAGTCTTTTTTTTCAATTAATTTTTTTTTTTTCATAACTAAACAAATAAAATTACACAGATTATTCATTCATTTCAATAGACTCGAAAAATAATGTTAAATTATCAAACAGGTCCCTGTTCAGGCACGAATTTATCTAAATAATAAACGTCCATTACCTGCACGGGTCTTAATTTAAAAACGAGATTGATTTCACTGATATAATTAGGATATCAATTATACTTGAGTAGTTACCAATAAATACGTGAGAAAAGGGGCTTGTAAACTTAGTACAACTGCAATTATTATTATTTTTCAAACAATAAACAGCTTGATTTCCAGAAAGGAAATTACTTACCACGCGAATTTCGGACGTAGGTAAGCTCAGTTCCAACCCCCCCCCCCCCCTGTTGTGAGCGACGTGACTCATTGTCAGTTTCGGCCTTTCTACGATTCTTAGTTCGACTGCTTAGTTATCTTTTGCAGTTTAGTTATCTTTACAGTAAAGGATTTCTGCAACATTATTTTTTAATTTTTCATTTTTTTTAAGTTTTTTTTTTTTCTAAGTTTTTTTTGCTTAAGATGCAATTATATATGTGTAAGTAACTTAATAAAAAATATAACTAAATAACAAGTAAATAAACAATAACTAGTCAATATACTTTAAGAGGTTTCTTTCTAAGTTTAAATTATTATAAAGGTATATAATTGCAAAGGTATATATAATTGCTAAGGTATATATAAATACTTAGGAATATAATTGCGGATAATTTTTTATAACCCATGCATGGTTAGTAAATATTGCTAAGGTATATATAATTGCAAAGGTATATGTAATTGCAAAGGTATATATAAATGCAAAGGTATGAAAAAAACTTAGAAAAATAAAAAATCCATTTGCCAAAATCACATAAACTAAGTCCCTTATAAACTGGGTAAAACTAGGCATTAATATAGAAAGAACTAGAAACAGTAGAAAGGCCATCATCGAAGATAGGTCACGTATCTCCCCCTCGGAACTGAGTTTACCGATTCCCCGAATTTCCAAAGACGCTTTGTTAAAATTGTCAGCCAATGTTTTGGACGCTAAACAACTGGAAAGAAAATGTCTATTAAAATAACCTTTAATAATCTGAATTGAAACAACAACTAAACAACCCAAAATAAGACCTACGAGGAATTTACCTGATGCTCAGTGTGCTGGTTTTTGTAGAAGGGTCAGGGTAAAAACCAATAATTCAACCAAATTGAATAACTAATTTAAATACAAAATAATAAACATAAAATAAAGTAATACAAGAACTTTAATAATTTATAGTAGAAAATGGTATATTTATTAAATTAACGAACTAAATTAACTTTACAAGATATTATAAAATAAATAATAATGCGTTTTTCCTCTTCTCCTTCTGGCTAGTGGAGGAACAGGAGAATTTGCACACACTAACTCAAATACAAAGCGAACCTGTATAACTCGTTACACAATTTATTTCACAATAAAAAGAACAATTTTGATTAAAATTATTGAAAAGTAAAATATAATTATCTTGGAATTACTGTACTTGTATAAACATGATTGTAATTTCGGAATTAATTCTTTTTTCCATGTCAATTCATGCTTTGAAAAAACGTTGACTCCAATGATAATAATTCAGCATCTAATAAATAACAAAAATGAAGTTTTTAAAACCATGTTTATGCCATTCCGAAAAATCATAGTAATTATCATTAATGCAAATAATACCTATAAATTATTTTATTGGTTCATACTTTCTCATACTATTACAATGATAGTATATTATTAATATATTAGAAAATCTATGTACTAATTTTACTTTTATTAAAACAAGATTGTCTATTTTGGAGCAATATAAAAAGTAATAACGAATCAATGTTATGTTGTTGACATTTTATTATTTATTTCTGAATCAAAAATCTTATTATTTTAATTCATTATTTTGCAAAAAAAAAAAATTAATGATTAAAATGATTACTCTATATATTAATTAATAATAAAAAACATTGATTAACAAAAAAAATTGAGCAGCTGTCTGTTGGGTGGTCTAGGAGCGTTATTTTGTCTTCTTTATTCAATTTTCAAAACTTATTCACCGCTTGATTTTTATACGCATTTTTTAGCTTATGGAGTTCGTCCTTCTGTTCTTTATCTTTATGGATAAAATATAGGCAAACTTCGAAAACATAAATTTGAAAGTTTGACTACCTGGAAAATATATCAAGTTTGGGATTGATTTACGTATTTGTCACAGTTTTATTGATCATAAAATAATAGATTAAAATCTATTATTACTAGATTAAAAATCTATTATGACTAGATTAAAAATCTATTATTACTTAATGTGTCTTCATTAACATCTGTCTTGATGTAATTCATTTTCATTGTTTGCATTAAAAAAAATCAATGGGTTTCCTAACTGATGAATTGAATGAAAAGATAAATCGATGTTTAATGAAATTTATATTTTTTCTCTTCAAACATAATCGTAATAATTGATTCGCAGAATAAACTGAGAATGAAAAAATTAATCTAGAAAAATGGATCAAAAAAACTTCATTTCACAATATTTAGACTTATTTGGTTATCTACGTTTTAAGTGCAACTATTTCAAAGAAAAACAATGAATAAAATTCAAACAAATTTACTTTTATTATTTTTAAATTTTATTTTATTCAACAGAATCTTTAAATGAAAATTAATAATAATACAAATTCTTTTACTTAATTTTAAACTCTAATATTATATTCTTAAATGAATTTATTTGAGATGGAATATATTGATTGAATATTTAAATCGAAATTAATAATAATACGAATTGTTTTCATTTTATTTTAAACCTTAACTTTTGTTATTAAATTAATTTATTTAAGATGAAATTTATTTATTAACTTATCTCTAATTTAATATATATATTTTATTAACACGCAGTCTGATGCAACTATCTTTTCATTTTTCAATGATATATGGTGATTTAATCACTACGCTGAGTGAGTGTTACCAGTTAACTTGCTAACGAGTGACTGCCTTTCACTTTTCATTTAGTTTAACCTTTTTCATTATGATTTGATCTACGTATTATTTATTAGTAGCTTTGACTAGAGTAGTCAAAGCTGATGTTTTTAGTCTGGCTAATAATAGCACGTTACAACTGACAAATTTAAGTAATAGTCCTGATTAGATTCAGAAGATGTTTTAGTTTGTTGTCTTTTCTAGGAGGTCCAGGTAGTGGTAAAGTAACCCACTGTGATAATATGAGCCGAGAAACTGCCGGAATAAAGCACATTAACATGACAGATATTTTGCAACAATATTCACTAAGTTTAGGTAAGGAAAATGCATATTCTCTTATTTTTACTAATGTCAGTATTGTTGAGATGTTCAGAACTCAATAAGTGGAAAAACAACTATATCCGAATTCGATCGTCCATACGTTCTGTGTGAAAAAAGTGGTTCATTATAAGTTTCTTTTGAATCTTTACTTGACTGCGTTATCGAACTTTTTTTTTACTAAAAAAAAACCTTATTGCTTTGTTATAGAAAACATGAAACTTTGTATGTTTTTAGGTTCAAAAATATTTCCTTGAGTTTTGATAAATGTGAGTTTTAATTCTAATATTATATCGTACTCATTATATTTTTTTTTTAAAAAACGAAATGCATATAATCACTTGAAAAATAGTATTAATTATTTAGATACAAATAGTTAAAGACGCGTATAGGGTGCATTTCGCCTGATTTTCAATTTAGTCTGTTGTTTACTGAGTTGTTTAACGAAGTTATCTTCAAATGACAAGCCAATCATTCTTGAAAATTGTATGTTAATAAAGTCAATGATATTGTCAGCAGTGATATGTACATGGTTCACCTGTATGACTTTTACTTGCTCACAAGATAATCACTTGTTTTTTGTGGTTCTTACAATTCTTAAAATAAATTTTATCATTATCGGATATATAAGTTTGAAGTGATTCAAGTTACACTATCATCTAATAGTTTCTTCAATCAAAATTTACATCGTGAAACACTGCTATTGCACACTATAAAAAAAATCCTATTGTATGTTTGTGAAAAAAAACAATAAATTAAGGTTTTTCAAACTTGAATATTTATTAAACGCAACAGACGAAATAAAAAAAATTTATATCAAAAAATTTGTCGTCATTAGCACTACAAACTGTTAAATTTGAACTTGATTTGATTTGATTTTTTGTTCCGTTTTAAAAAAGTTATTAATAAAAATACATAAAAATATGAGGTAACACCTATAGCTTGTGTGTTAAAGTTGTCAACTTTAACAGTAAATATCTTAAAAAAAACACACAAGAAAAAATTTAAAAAAATTGACAATGTAGATAATTATTTCATTAAAAAAATAAGACCAAAACAAGAAAAATGTAGTGCGAATTCAGATCTCAGGAAACAACTTTAATATTTTTAGCCATAAAATAATAAAAAAAATATTTTGGGCAAATCTATTTTTTGAATTTAAAAAACACGTGGAATTAGCCATATATATATATATATATATCAAGGGTACCGGGCAATGAAGCCGGTGGGACTGCATCAAGCCAGCAAGTACCATTTTATTTTAATTAATTTTTTCTATATGATTAAATCTACCACACATGAAGGAAGGAAGCCATCAAACACCAAGAGTAGAACAAAGAGCAAATACTATTTATTGTAACAAAATTTTAGACCGAATGCAGAAAAGTCAATGAAAAAATGTATTCATTCCGTCACAATTAAAGCGTTGAATTTGCACTATGAAGAATAAAAAAAAATAACATGCAAAAAAAATGAATAATCAAAATAAATTAGGTTTCTACGCCATATAACGAATTTGTAAATATTCAACTGTCCGTGAAACGATCGTTTTTTTATATTTGAACAAAGATTTTTTGGAAATTATAGTTGAACATCTATACACTAGTGACATAAATCTAAGAGATTTGGAGTTAAGTGAAAAAAAATGCCACAAATTACTTGCTGTGAATGAAGAACGCTTGAAGAAAATAAAATTATCAATTTTAATAGACATAAACTAAGTGATTTGCTATTTATTGAGGCGTGTAACCAAGTAAGTGGATCGAATAATTGAGCCACACGTGATAAAATTATTCTTTCAGTGATTGATTTAGGTTCCGTTGTTGTTATTGAGTATAACTAAGAAAATCACTTGTCATGTTCCAATTAAGACCAAGTGTTCTGAAAATCTGTTGCACATCACGCGAAGTGGTTGATGGCCTTTGGTGGAATTCTTCTGGCATCTTACATAATCATTCTCATAAATTTTAATCCATTTTCTCAATTCAAACGCACCAGAGTTGAATATTTGGTATGGTCGTATCACCTTGTTAATTCTTTTTTATAAATCATCAGTTCCAACATATATATCATCCATATATGGGCCTCGTGGAATGACTGAATTTACAATATGGAAAATATCTCCTCCCAGTCCAAGTTGTTTCAAAGTAGCTAAATCGAAAAATGGTGCTGGTTTAGGACCATATGCAATAGTTTCTAACTGATACTCTTGAACCGCACCCTCATTCACAGGGAAAAATAAAATTTACACTTTAGGGCTTTTTTTTCTACTGAGGGCGCTTGAAAAAGTTTGTGTCAAACATCTAAGATTCGATATTCTTCATGACTGGAGAGCTCATTTTCGATCTGTCAAGTAAGAGTAAAGATCGATATTATTATGATGACACCTATATGTTGACATAAGAATTGAACTGTAATCTGCAATTACAAATGTAAATAAATAAAGCTGTCAAAAATAATCTTTATTGATTATTAAAATTGACTATGGGTGTTGGAGCTTTTCATCGACATGCTCGTCTAATAAAGAGGTAGCTAAGGAAAATGGAAATTTTGAAAATAAAATACAAAGAATCGATGATATAAGGAGAAATAATGCATTTCGTCGAGTGTCAAATTCATTTGACATATTATATTGGATGATAGAACATTTTTAAACCATTTTAGGTATTCAGAGTATAATTATTTAATGAATTTTAAATAGCCTTCATAAATCCTTTTTGATAGGCTTCTAAAACAAGTTGTCTTGTGGTTCTGTGAACGAGTGGAACCACATCTTCCCGACGAAGGATCAGCTACAAATTAACCCGAACAACTACAAGTGATTTGATTTTTAAGTTATAAATGAAAAATATTGGTTCAAACGATAATATATAGCTCTTTTTTAACCATTTTTGTTCTATTTTCATCGTATTTTTTTGCATAGTACTTTTTTTCATACTCCTAAGAAATAAAAATTGAATATAATTCACTAATTGTATACTATATAATTAATAATACAAGAAACAGAGTTAAAATCACTAAATTGGTTTTGCTTTATTTGGGACCATTACTCAACTTTTCATACAATTGTACACTCATAAACAGATCTTCACTCTAACTTGACACACCAAAAATAAGGTCTCTAGTCAGAAACTATATTCAATGTAGAAGTTTAACACAAAGTTTTTAAAGCGCTCTCAGTGGAAAAAAAATCCCTAAAGTGTAAATTTCATTTTGGCCTGTGAATACGGGTGCTGGCTCGTTGACTGTATGTCTCCACAAAATTCCCTGAAAATCTTGATCTTCAGGATGCATCAAAATTTGTCTAAACATCTGTTTAAGATCACATGAAAAAACGGAACGTTTTTTTCACTATTGTATCATCACAGACACCGAACAATATAATAAGTTCGGGCCTTCATATGAGTTATAAATAAATGATTCACCGGTATTTCTATCTCCTCACTCAGTGGATAAACTTGACTCTTTGACAACAGTATGATGTCGTAGGTACTGACATATTAAATAATTTTCAACAGGTTGTGCTTTTACCATGTGGCCATGTTTTTCATATACATCCATGGATTCACTATAAACTTGTTAAAGTCCCTGATTTTTATTATTCTTTCTTCTCGATTGTGTAGCATTCTTTTATATTAATTATTGAAAAAATCTACACGGTTTTTATAATGATACCTAACCATGAAACGAGATTATTTATTTTTTTTATATGTTAAAATAAGATCATTTGAGCAGGCGTCCAACGACTGATATTTCAGACCCTTAATCCAGCAATGCTCGAATAGTGACGACTCTATCCCAGCGATCGTATGAATCTACAAATGCTGTTGTCAGCAGTACTGGTTGCCAAGGTTGAAGCATTACTACATGGATATGCCCAAACTCTTCGAACACCTGTACACAATATTAGACAGTGTAGGCCCCTTATACAACTTCGAATTGTCTAAATCTAAAAGTGGCATATAGTATGTGGTATGATATGTACTAATTTTGATGCTTTGTCTGACCATAAATACTAACACAAAAAACCTCATATATGTATTTATTTCAGGTGTTATTATATGAAAGGAAAAAAAATACGATAACGAAAGTGGATGAGACAGATATAATGCTTTTTACATTATAAAACAACAAATTTATCTAACTACATGCATATATGTTGTGTCTTAAGTGTAATGACAAAAGCATATATAAGTATGCATATCGACATATCAGAGCAAAAAACTTCGTCTAGCACAAAAAATTTTCATCAATGATAACGAGGATGAGTTGGTTAATATATATATATATATATATATATGTATATACTAACTGACCCGGCAAACGTTGTTTTGCCATACATATACATATATGGCAGCCACGAAATAATTGTATTTAACGAAAGTAGGAAATAGCGGGATAAGAAATTAAATGTGTAAAAGTCTCCAAATAATTAAACGATGAACATTTATTCTTTTAGCTATTAAATATTAAAATATATCTATCATAAATTTTAAATATGGGGTGAAATAACTAAAATGCTAAGATCTTTTCCCTCGACTTCTCGAAATTATACTTTAAATTTTTTTTCTAGTTCATCGAGATAAAATGAGGATCCTGAATTTTTTTTTAGAAGTTACCACCCCTTCTTTGAGAGTGTTTCCAGCCCGTTTATTTCTAAATATGACCTAACCACTTACCTTTCTTTTTTGTGAATAATTTTTTTTTCTAAAATACTTTTCTCATGACAATCAACATTATTATATTAAGGATATTTTTAAAATTATGAAGTTTTTAAAACTTAAAAATAAAAATCTACGCAAATTATCAAGACATTTTTCATTTCGATTTTTTAATTTTGGATATAAATCGATGATAAAATTCCGAAAATTTTCAAAATTTTCACGAACTTGAATATTAAAAAAGTCGAGGCTCTTTTTTATTAATAACATATTATTGGCTGTCATGAAAAGAATTTTTCAGAAAAAAAAAAATTTTTTTATGAAAAAAACAGTTTTGCAGTCAGTAAAATTCAGAAAAAAAGCGGTGGAAACACCCTCAAGCAATAGTTGGAAAATTCCAGAGAATATTTAGGATCTTCATTTTATCTCAGTGAATTCAAAAATGGATACAAAGTTTAATTTCAGTGAGGTTGCCTCCGAAAGATAGAGGAATACTATTATTTACGTTTAGAGGGCCTGTATACTCCAATTCGTTGCGGAAAAAACGAAATTTTTTAAAAGTCAATATTGAATATATTGAAAGTCATGGTCAAAAAAAAAATTTAAATTTTTTATATCGTGTTCGTCTTGCCGAAGACTACAATTTAAAGATTTTTTAGTGGCAAATGAACTTTCTAAAAATAGAAATGTAAGGTATTTTAACTTGTAGTCTTATCCTCGCGTATAAAAGTTGTCAACTTTGACATTTATTATCTCAAAAAAACAACGTCAGAATTGGAAGTATAGATATTTATTTCATTCAAAAAATACCTAAAAAAAAAAAAAAATTAAGTGACGATTCAATAGTCCATTTACCGATTTCCCAATATTTTGAGAGACAAATCTTGAAATTCCCCTGCATCTAATGATTCTAATTTTGTAATTATGTTCCATCTAGTTTTAAAGATAATAAGTTTTAAGCACGTAAACTTTTCGAACGATTTAACCTGGCATGTATAAGAATTTTTATTTAATATTTTTTTTTCTTGTATATTTTTTATTCTAACAAAAAAACTGAGTTTACCGATTTGATAACAAATTAGTATGATAAAATTGATATTGTCTAGATAATTTTGGAAAAAAATTATATTCTTGTCCCATCGCAGTTCGGAGATATTGTTGATTAAAGTTTATGAAATTCATTAATATTTGACATAAACGTGAGGCCGAGTGTATCCGAGTGTCATTGATGCGTCGCACGCTGCTCTATACTTGTATATACAGATCACACACATGTAAATATATTCCGTATTTTTATTGGCATACGACTTGGCCGTGGTTGGCTGAAATTTGTACATTATCAAGCAAAAATTTCGGGCTCCAAAATAGACTTTTTGTTTTAATTCTTACAGTGCTGTGACCTAAACTTTTTATTTCTATTTGCGTGGAGATACTCCTTTTATACAGTTTAATATATTTTTTTTTGGTCTTTTGGGCTTATCATTTTTTTTTATTCAACGAAATGTGGGTGAAAATGGTCATGAATTTTTTTCTTTTTGTGGGCCTTATTTGAATTATTATGACCAATTTCTCGGTCATATACTAATTATTTTATTGAAGAAATAGTGATATTTAATTTTAAATTTTCTGTTCTCTGTTTGAATTACTTTGTAAATGAACGACAAAATTTAAGATGTGAATAATTTTGAATTATAATTATTCTCAAATAGTATTTAAAAAAAAAGTAATAATAATTCATCATACAAATTCATCTAAAACACAATTTTTAAAATTTGAAGTTGTTTTATTACGATATAAAATATTCCTACAAAACACTATAGGTTTGACGTAGCGCTTGACTTAACTTATTTCATTTTATCAACTTTTCAATTTGACAAAATTGAATAATTAATATTTACAAAGAAAAATAAATATTCACATCATTATTATACTGACATATCTGCAGTAGATGTAAAAAAAATATACATGTATATATACAGTCAACATATGATTTGAGCGAATATGTATATTATATCAATATTTATACATATAAAAATACGCATAGAATCACAATAAACTATTATATAGATTATATTGGAGTTTTTTTGGAGATTTTTGGCGTGAAGTTAATTTTCTTTGGAAATTGATGGTTTAATTATTATCAATTAATTAAGATTTAGGGGCACAGGCAGCCTGGATCTTGTTAATTTTCAACTTTTTCAAGTTATTTTTTTTTTTAATGATAGATAATTCTTTGAAGAATAATAAAATTATAAAATGCAAAAAATTTCATTGGAAGTTCTTCAATTAATTATTAAAAAATATTATAATTTTTTAATTGTTGCTATGCGCTGATCAATCATTCCTGTCGATAGCGCATTCTTATACTTCCTAACCCTAGCATGTATGTGTAGACGTGTATATATGTAACACCTTTATTTTTATAATTACTCTTAAAAAAACGTATTTACCTATTATTTAAATTGAAAAAAGTATTTGAACCTATATTTTTTGTTATATAATTTAGTCTTTAAAATCAGGAAAAACAATTACATATTTGATTATAAACACATTTTTACACATCCATGCTAGGGTTTAGAAGTATAGGAATGCGCAATTGACCGGAATGATTGATCAGCGTATAGCAACAATTTAAAAATTATAATAATTTTTAATAATTAATTGAAGAACTCCCAATGAAATGTTTTTGCATTTTATAATTCTCCAAAGGATTATCTATCCATTTAAAAAAAAATAACTTGAAAAAGTCGAAAATTAAAAAAATCCAGGCTGCCTGCGCCCCTAAATCTTAATTAGTTAATATTAATCAAACCATCAACTCCCAAAGAAAATTAACTTCACTCCAATATTCTCCAGAAAAATTCCAATAGAATCCATATAATAGTTTATTTTGATTTGATCAACCTTAGGCTAATTAGATGCAAATATTATATGTATATATTATTCGTATAACTATATGGATGAAAACTGCTTTACCGACCATCGTATGTATTGATGAATAAAGTATAGATGGTGCATAGTAGGGTTTCCATTTTTTCCCTTAAGGGTGAATCACCCTTATAAATTAGAGAGTTGAAATATAGTTTATATTCGATCAAATTTAATTGGTGAATATTTTTTCTTCTTTGCTTCATTTGTATCTTCATTGGATGAATACCAAGATAATATAAATTCAAGTTTCTCGACAAATTTTTCTCATTTATATATTGGAAATAAAATTGCTTTTTTTGAAATATTGTCACAAATTTGAATATTTATTTTATGATCTAACCAAAATCCGACACGTATAATTTTTGTTTGTGACTTGTTAAGTGCAGCTGAATGTGCCAAGAGAAGATTACTAGTTGACTGCATAATTAAGTTCATTTTATTTATCGAAACAGTGGCTCTTTATATAATTATTCAATAAGTAGGGGAAAAATTTAATAAGTAGAACAAAACAGTGTAGTGGGGAAAAATTTAATAAGTAGAAGTAGAATAAGATACTGTCGGGGGGACAGGTTTAACATCCACGTGACATTTATCTTTTTTTAAAAATGATAAAATTTTTTTGATAATAATTAAAAATGCTGGTAATAAAATAACTAATGATAAAATAAGGCCCATTACAATTTCAGCAAGAACAATTTTAAACAAGACATTTTTTTCATGATTTTTTCCATTTATTTTTTCTCGTTGTTGTATTAATTCTTCTTTTATTTCTTTAAGAGATGTATCATAAAATAAAACGGCTGTATTCGGTGATGAATAATTTGTTTCTCCTATATTAAATTCAACAATTTCTGGTAATAAACTTGTAACATTTAATGTAGCTGTCATTTTAAAGGTAGCATAGCTTATGTTTGCGTGACAACCAGCTCGGATACGTAGTATACCTACACCACGGAGAATAATAGTTTTCTTTTTCTTTTCTCCACATAATATATGCAACTCCTGTTCTCCTGGTAGATTGAATAACCATCCACGTTCATTATTTAATTTTTTCCAATAAGGGGTAAAATAACGAGAAATTTTAATGTCACAATTATGTAATGGTGATTCATTAATTTCGGTAATTAAAAGAATTTCACATCCACCTTGATGTGAACTTTCATAGATAGGATATGATAATGCTTCACATATATGTATATTGACACTTGCTTGACAAAAAGGTAAATCAGTTTTTCTTTTTATGAGAGTATATTGTGATTGATCAGATGATCAAATTAAATAATTAGCTCTTGGTTTTATCCAAGCAGATCCTATTGTTTTATTACCCAATTCTTGAGCTAAAGGATATGATCGTAATTTATAAATATGATAAACTGGATTTTCCGTTATTGGAATTTTCATTAAAACAAATAATCTTCCATTATCATAGCCTATATTAATTTGTGATATTTTACTCAAGTGTCCAGCAATCACATCTCTGATATTCATAGGTAAATTAAATTTATCACTATGTTTAGCAAAAAATTCAAGTGAAGCTTCTAATTTTTGTGCTGACAATATTTCAGGCTAAAGTAAATAAACTTCTATTTGATGATGGAGACCCCAATATGATTGTCTTGAACGCTCAAGAAACGTGTGAGGTGAAAATTCATCAATAAAATTGTTTAATCTTACATAAAACCAATAAGTTGTTGAATTAACTAAACGCGTAGATTCATTGAAATCATTTTGGAATCGTTGTACTTTAGCGGATAATATATGTGTTAAATTTTCAAAGTCCGATATATAATTTTTTTTTATTTATCATTTTATTAATTTGTTGATTATAAAAATTAGATTCTTCATCACTTAAAGATGTAAAAAAAGATTTTCCAATTAAATTATTTTTGTCATTAAATACGTCACGTTTTCGTTTCATATCTTTTTCTATTTCAGGTTGAGTTGAAATTGCTTTTAATTGTATTATATATTCTCCTGAAAATTTTAATTTCAATAATATTGAATCTTTTTTTTCAATTGATTGGTAACACAAACTGTAAGAATAATGTTCCACTAATTTACATTTTTTGTTAAATGACTCTGATATTTGTAATACCTTTTTATTTAATCGAGGTTGATGTGATAAATACCAATCCAAATCGATAAATGTTATAAGTTTAAAATTATTTATTGAAAAATTAAAGTCATATAAATAATCGTAAAAAAGTCCTGCACCTGTTTGTATTTGTCTAACACTATAATCATTATCACTTGCAGCTGATACACTAACTACTAAAAATACTATGTATAAATTCATTGTACTAAACATACTGACTTGATCCACTAATTATTACTGCTATTTATACCAAAAATTCATATCAATTACGAAACACCGCCACCTGTACTTGAAAAATAATTATGTAATTACGTATGTACATGATGACGTAAAGGTGTCGCACAGGTAGAGAAAAAAAAAAAATAGAATTGAAAATTAGTTTTTTTTTTCCCAAGAAAAATTTATAATTTGCATCCCAGACATAGATATTTATTTAGTATGGCGCAACTTTTTTTTTTTCTATTGAATATTTCTATTTTATAAATAAATTCATTTTGAAAAAATATATATATTTTTATTTTATAAATAAATTTATTTCTTAACAAAATATATATTTCTAATGAAAAAATAAAATTTTGTTTGCTATCTTTTCCTTACAACATGGGTTGTTAAAATGATGTATAGAAAAGTCACCTGTATAGATTAAAAAAAGAGGAACTCTCTTTTGTATTTCCATTTCTCTATTTTTATTTTAAATTTAAACTATTTTTCGTTCAAATTTAAATAGATGTTTACTCTCTCGGATTATCTCAAAATTTTCATATATTTAACAATAGATATTTAACAATAAAAGAAAAAATATTTTTTAAAAAAATATAAATTTTAAACAATCGCTAGTGGGGATATTTTTTAGACTATGCTTGATCTGAGGAAAGGTCAGTTAAAATTTAACTTCCATCGTTAACACTTCAAAAAAAAAAAAAAATCGAACTTTAAAAAAATGGAAAATTTAAAAGAACAATTTTTTGATCGCGAATTCAAAGTTGTCGCACCGGGTGTAATACGGGAAATTCGCACCTATCTTTTCAAACAACCGGCTATTATTAATAAAATCAATGGTGAAACGAAAGAAAAAATAACGTTTCGGGAATTATGTTATTTGATGAAATATTGAAAAGATTGATGATATTCTGGAAATCGACAACCCCGTGAAGTTATTAATATTCAAGTTTTTTAATAACATTATAAATTTAATTAACAAGCAAGATCAATTTGAAGGATTTTTACGTAAGTATTAAAATATATATATATATATAAATAATATTGTAAAAATTAAAGTGAAAAAAATAATTTTAAGACAAAAAATATAAAAAAAGTGGAAAAATTCAAAGTGAAAAAAAACAATTTCAAGAGAAAAAAAAAGTGTAAAAAAAAAAGTGTACAAAATTAAAATAGAATAGTTTAATAAAACAGTAAATTCACAGGTGAAGGACAAGAAAAAAGAGCAGGATTAAAGAGGAACCACCCACATGTTCGAACCCGCAGCCCAGTAAGATCTCTGGTCCCATTTAACAGTGATGGTGAGACGGAATGGATAAGTAAGTTTTTGTTTATAAATTTTGTTTATACTTTTTTAAATTATTTTTTGTTTCTACTTTTTTTTTATTTTTTTTTTGTTTGAAAAAAATTTTTTTTAAATAAATTTTTGTTTCTATTTTTGTCATAATTTAAAATTTTGATTGATAATTTTTTTCAAATAAATTTTTGTTGAGACTTTTTTTGTTTTTTTTTTGTTTAAAAATTTTGTTAATACTTTTTTTTTTTTTAAATAAATTTTTGTTTTGTTTAAAATTTTGATCGATAATTTTTTTTTAATTCATTTTTTATAGGCACACGTAAACAAATAGTTGTAAGATCTGGAACGCCCCCATCAGTACAAGAGGCAAACACTATAGAAGTGCGTGTTCCATCCCAGCCTGTTATTAGAGAAATAGTTGCTACCTCTAGCGACAGTGACGTAACAGAGTGGGAGAGTAAGTATTTTCTATTTCATTGTTGATTTTTTATGTGGAATAAAAAATAAATATAGTGAAATAATTATTTTAGCTCATAATCAAAAAAATTATGATGGACAATGGGTTTTAAAAGAATTAATTAATCGTAAATTCGAATCAAAAATAAATACTATAATTAGTGGTAGAAGTATGAATGTTTTATCAATTGGAAATATGAAATTTATAGATTTCATTATGAAATCCTCATGAAGTAAGAATTGGTTTAAAACAAATAAGAGTAGATGGTTTTAATAAAAGACGTAAAATAATTTTTCAATATCATGGTTGTTGGTGGCATGGTTGTACAAAATGTTGTATTTTTAATAGAAATGTTATTCAAAAAGATGGTACTACTTTAGAAGAACGTTATGAGCGTACACAAAATATAACTAAATATTTAGAAGGAGAAGGTTATACTGTTGTTGAAAAATGGGGTTGTGAATTTAAAAAATTAATTAAAGATGTACCTTAAATAAAGAATTTTGCCGAATCAATTGATGCAAATTATTTTACAGCTTTAGATCCACGTGACGCGTATTTTGGTGGTAGAACCGAGAATTTTGTTAAGTCATATACGGTACAACCAGGTGAAACTATACAATATTTAGATTTTACTAGTTTATATCCGGCTGTTTTAAAAATGTGTGCATTTCCAATAGGTCATCCTAAAGTATATGTGGGGCGTGATATTGAAAAAAAATATCCAAGAAGGATATTTCACAAATTTATGGTTTAATTAAATGTCGTGTTCTTGCACCATCTGATTTGCATATGCCTGTTTTACCTGTTCGTTCTAAAAATAAAAAATTATATTTTCCTCTTTGTCGTACTTGTCTTAAAACAATGGAAAAAGGTTTTTGTAATCATAATAATAATGAAAGAAGTTTAATAGGTACATGGGTAACGTCAGAATTAAAACTTGCATTAACTAAAGGTCATATTGTTGAAAAAATTTTTGAAGTTTAGCATTATGAAAAAATGTCTATGAATAATAAAGAAACTAATGAAACAGGTTTATTTACTGAATATATTAATACTTTTCTTGAAATAAAACAAGAAGCTAGTGGTTATCCATTGTGGGTAAAAACAGAATCTGATAAAGATAAATATATAGAAGAATATTATTAAGCTGAAAATATTAAACTTGATAAAAAAAATATTAATCATAATCCAGGTCTTCGTACTCTTAGTAAAAATATGCTCAACTCATTATATGGTAAATTAGGTCAACGTTATTCATTATGGCGAAAAACAATTTGTCGTGATCTAGATGAATATTATAATATTGTAGATAATGATTAAACTATAATTCAATTTATTGAACCTATTAATCAAGAAACAGTTTTAATCTCGTAGAAACCAATTGATGAAGAAGCCTCTTTAACTAAAACGACTAATATTGTACTAGCAGCTTTTACGACGGCTTATGCTAGAGAAAAATTATATTCTTGTATTCATGAAAATAGTAAACAAATTTTATATGTTGATACTGATTCTATTATAAGAATACGTAAAAATGAAAATGATAAATTAATGACAGGTAGTAAATTAGGAGATTTAACTGACGAGTTAGAGGAATATGGTGAAGGCTCATATATAAAATCTTTTATATCAGGTGGTCCTAAATTTTATTCTTTTATTGTACAAAAGCCTGATGGTGGTGAAGTTGAAGTATGTAAATTAAAGGGTGTCAGGCTTGATTTAGAAGATCGAAAAAATATAAATTTCAATTCTGTTAAATCTTTAATTAAACGTGAAATTCCACCTTTTGAAATAAAATATTATTCTATACGTAGAACAAAAAATTTTCAAGTTTATTCAACTATTGATAAAAAAATAAATTCTGTTACAGGACCTAAGCGCAATCATTATGAGAATATTACGTATCATCTAGGATTTAAAAGACAACGAACATGAAATATTTTTTTTTTGTAATAACTTTGTATAATAAAATTTTCTCGAAAAAAAAAAATTTATATGTGTTATTTTATTTAATCTATTTTTATCATTTTTTGATTCAGGTATATATAGTATTTATTTATTGAATTTTTTTCAGTTATTAAAATGTCTCTTGTTTGTCAATTTCCGTTTACAATGCTCCTTGCTGGGGCATCAGGTTGTGGTAAAACTACTTGGTTGAAAAAATTTTTAAATGAAAATATTTGTGATGTAAAATTTGATAAAGTTTATTTTTTTTGTGGTCAATAGCAAGATAATTATAATCAATTTACTTCAGTTGAATTTATTGAAGAGTTACCAAAAATGAAAGATTTTAATAAGGGAATCTGGGTCATCTAGTGTTATTATGGATCTTTTTACAAAAGGAAGTCACCATCTTGGATTATCAGTAATATTATTATCTCAAAATCTTTTTCATCGAGGTTTTCGAGATTTTAGTTTAAATACACATTATATTGTTTCATTTGAAAATCCAAGAGATCGTTCACAAATATTTTTTTTAGCGAGACAAATATTTCCAGAAAATCTACGTTTTCTTCAAGAAGCTTACTTCGATGCGACCTCTGTAGCTCATGGGTATATATTACTAGACTTGAAACAGAATACACCTGAAAATATTAGAATACGTACATGTGTTTTTCCTGGTGACACATAATTTCGTTTACATTCCACGTAAAGATATAAATAGTGTTACGTCACACAATAATATACCAGTTGTACAATTATAATGGCTGTCGGAACGCGTAATCCGTTCAGTAAAAAACAAAGTATATTACTACAAGCATTAGTATATGAAAATCCACAGCAACGTAAAGCAATATTAAAATTTAGTGATAAAAATCTTATTCGGTGTATTAGTGAATGTTCATTAAATATTTTAAAAGGTACAATAAGTATAAATAAAACTGAAAAAAAAAAATTAAAAAAACATAAAACAATATTACGTTGTTTAGCTTCTCCCGGAAAAATTAAAAAAAAAAAAAAAATTTTAATTAATCAAACAGGTGGTGGCTCTGTACTACCTTTACTTCTTACTCCAATTATTTCAGCTATTATTACAAAAAATGGAACATGCACGTAAAATGGTTTTAATTCCTGAAGATTCAATAAATAAATTGAGTGACGTAGGTAGTGCTCAAACACCAGGTGACGTGACGTCACGACTTGATAATCAACTACATAAAATTTTAAATTCAAATAAAAATGACGTAGATGAATGGAATGAATATAAAGACGTTTCAAGACGATTTTTATTTTTTAATAATAATAATAATAATCATGAGTATAAAACATTAGATGAAGAAAAAGAAAGAAAAAATATCCAGAAGAATTAATTATAAAAGCAGTTCCAAAAATTTTAAAAAAAAAAAGCTCAAGGTCTAATAAATCACATATCAAGAGCAGATAATGGTAATAGATTAAAATGGAATGATAAAGGTTTAGTTTCGTTAGTTGGTAAAATTATTCGTGGTTCAAGTATTATTGATTTAATTAATGATGCATTACGTCATAGAAAAAATGTTAAAGCTATTGGTCATGAAGAGTTTGCACGATTTTTAAAAGATATTCATGCTCCAAGAGATTTTGTTAATAATAATAGTTTTTGGGAAAACAGTGATGATGACGACATATCAATAAATACACCTGAAGTGAGACCACCTATTTATAGAAAAAGATTGAGTAGACAAGAATTAATTTATTCTGATGAAGAAGTACCAAGTACAAATAAAAAAGCAAGTACAAATAAAGTAAAAAAAGTTGTAGCAACAAAAACCTCTAATTTGCGAGCATCAACAAGATCTCAAAAATGGTTAAGCATAAAAAAATAAATCTAGAAAATATTTATTACGATCCTAAAAATCCCTTATCATTCATAGGGGCACGTAATATTTTAAAAAAATATCCAAAATCCAAAAAAGAAATTAAGGACTGGTTAGATTCTCAAAATACTTATACATTACATAAACCTGTGAGAAAGAAATTTCCACGTTTACATTATACCACAAAAAATGTCGATGATTTATGGGAAATGGATTTGGCAGACTTAACCTCATTACAAAGTTATAATGATGGTTATAAATTTTTATTGGTTGTTATAGATGTTCTTAGTAAATATCTATGGCTTGAACCATTAATTAATAAATCAGGTAATATTGTTTGTAAAGCACTTGAAAATTTTTTTTTAAATAGTGGAAGAAAACCTATGGTTTTACAATCAGACAAAGGAAAAGAATTTTTAAATAAAAATGTACAAAACTTATTGGAAGAAATTAAAATACATTTTCGTGTTGTACGAAATCCAGATATCAAAGCTGCTATAGTTGAAAGAGTTAATCGCACACTTAAAGAAAGAATTTATCGATATTTTTCATTTAAAAATACACGACGTTATATTGACGTTTTATCGAAAATTGTAGATGCTTATAATAATTCAATACATTCATCAACAAAAATGACACCAGTTGCTGTCACTATTTTTAATGCAAAAAAAGCAAGTAAAAATATAGAACATCGATTTTCAAATGATGAAAAAAAAATAAATAAATACCATGTCGGTGACTATGTTAGAATCAGTATTGAAAAGTCACCTTTTCGAAAAGGTTATGTTGGATGTTGGTCTCAAGAATTATTTAAAATATCCAAAGTATACATTAGACAATTTTTACCTATTTACGAAATTGAAGATTTAAAAGGTGAAGAAATTTCCGGTTATTTTTATGAAGAAGAAATAACTAAAGTTAATCAAAATATAGAAGAAGAATTTTTTGATGTTGAAAAAATTCTTGATACACGAGGAAAAGGTAAAAAAAAAGAATATCTTGTTAGGTGGAAAAATTATTCAAGCGATTTTGATCAGTGGGTACCAGCAAATAATTTAAAAAATCATGCAGAATAACAGTTTTTATATTACTCTTGTTAGTAATAAAAGTAATAATTTTTATCCACAAAATACAGCATCAAAATTTACATCACAATTGCATCGATCTTTTTTTCTTGAGGGTAATTGGGTTGTTGGTTTAAGTGAGATAAATTTTCCTAATAGTTTTTTTCATGTAAATAAAATTGATGGAATTATTACTATTGATCTAGAGAATGATACTAAATATAATATCACCATAGAACCTGGTGTTTATCCCACCACAGATGGGTTAATCTACGCATTTAATGAAAATACGTATTTTATCCAACATTTTGACATTGTGTATAATTCTCGTACACGATTTGTAACAATAACAAAAAAGTGTAATAGAGGCGAATGTAAAAAGCATATAATAAAATTAACAGAAAAAATAGCAAATATCCTCGGATATACTTATGATCCAGCTGGTCTTATTTTTACTGAAAGACAACGTGTTTTAAGAGGTAATTTACCTGCAAGTATATTACGTAGGCTTCCATCAGCTATGTATATTTATTGTGATATTGTTTCACCTCATATTATTGGTGATAGCAATAAACAAGTACTACGAATTGTTCATTTTGATTCTAATAATTATCAATATGGCGCATCATTTATTGAAAAATTTCAACCATATTATTTTTCATTATTACGTCACACATTTCAGACAATTACAATAGATATAAAAGATAGTAATGGCTATCCTATCTCATTTGCATACGAACCATTATTCGTAACACTTCATTTTATTAAAGTTGATTAAAATGTATATACAATATTACGAAAATCAAGTTGGTGGGGGGGCATTAGTACATCAAGTACATTTAAATCAACGTGGTCAAGGTGTTGGTGCTTTTTTGGGAGGTTTATGTAGAGGTGTATTACCGTTAATTGGTCGTGCATTAAAACCTGTAGGAAAAGAATTATTATCAGTTGGAATGAATGTACTTGGTGATGTCATAAGTCGTCGATCTAATTTTAGAGATTCTCTTGAAGAAAATATGACAAATTCTGGTAATAGATTGAAAAGAAAAGCAATGGAAAAAATAGATTCATATTTGAATGGGGGTGGTGTGTATAAAAGTAAACGATTAAAGAGATCAATTAGTCAGAAGCGTAAAACTTTTGGAAAAAAACGTTCCAAGAAAAAAAATAAAATCTCAAAAAGGTGGTGGGAAAAAAAATAAAAAAAAAACTCAAAAAGGTGGTGGTAGAAAAAAATCTAGTGACATTTTTTCATAATGGCTTTCCTTCATAACCATTCTCCAGAGTGTAGTAAATTGGAATTAGATTTATTTACATTACCTCCTATTAAGACTACAGTTGAAGAATCTCATTGGGTTTATTATAACCCAGTGACAGCACTTACAGATGATTTACCAATAGAATTTCATATTCCACCAAATAGAGAAGAATATATAGACTTGCTATTTTTAATTACTTTATGGGTTACAGCTTGCGCGTTATTATTTTTCAGGCAAACTATAACTTGTGATGAAATGGTAATAGAAGCTTTGTATTAGGCTTAAAACTTGCCCGTTCAAAAAGTCTATCGCCTCTCTGATATAGTACTGATCAATAAATTTTATTTATAATAGAAAATAAAATAAAACGATACACATTTCGTTAGATTTCCAAGAGTGGTGTCAAAGGCAACGAGCTTAATAAGTTTTAAAATTATAATAAAATTTTAAGCAGTTCATAAATCATATAGGGTTCGAAAGAGTAACTTTAAACTTTTTTTCTGAAACTACGTAGAGATTTCCATCCCTAACGAATTAAAACATTTGAGAAAAATCAGTTAATATTGAAAGCTTACAAAAGTGTCTGCAGCCGATGAATACTAAAATACAAAGAAAGAAACGTGTTAAAAGAAATATATTCTTACGCCGAAACCTAACAAATAATAATAATAATAATAATAATAATAATACATTCTTACAGGTTTACATGATTTCAGCCTATTGAGCAGTAAAACCGTTGCTGAGATACTTATGCTAGAAATGGAAACTTCATTGGAAACTGAAATATTTCTCGTCAGCGGGTACCCTAGAAACATGACTGATGTAGTCGAATACTTTGAAAAGGTAAATTTTGAATTATGTATGCGCTATCTAGAATACAAGTTGGAAATATGTGCATAGATATAATTCGAAGTCTTAACACTTCCAGAATTTAATCATTGCAAATATTTTTTGAGAAATGCGTCAATTTTTACTTTTATCGGAAACTTATACAATTACGCAATCAAAGTCAAGTGTCATAGTTTTATTTCAGAAAAAACACGTGTTCCATCTTACTGAGAGTAATAACTTTCCCTTAAGTCATCTCTCTCCATGACACGTGGTGTTCCGATCATCAGAGATCACGATCTGCCTTTTCCGACCACAAGTTATCTCAACAAGGGTAATCGACCGCCTATTTTACCTCATCTAAATAATCGCTCGGGATGACGCCAGTTGTTATTCTACCCAGAATGATTACGATCAATTCTAACTTACACCAAGTGATCTATCTCCGTGGGAAGTATTGTCAGATATCCTTAAAAATCGGCGGGGAGAAATTCGATAGGCTAAATGAGAAGGAAAAACGTTTGTTAAATCTTCATATTCGTTCTTTCGCAGTATAAACACGTTTCTTTCATGTAATAGAGTTCAGTGTCAAGTTTACTGCATTGTATTTATCATATCATATTCATCACGACCGGAGAAATACGTGAACAATGATTGATAAATGATCATTTAGTAGCGGTCTAACTTAGTAAGAAATGGCAGAACAACGCAGTCCATCAGTTAATTGTCGGTAACAACTGCTTTGGCATACGTCCTCTCAGTATTTTGTGAAAGGCTCGGAAGCGTGATGATGGCCTCGCGGGCTGAAAAACATCACCAAGAACATCCTTGATTTTAGGTTAACTCAATAGTTGAGTAATAATTAATATAATATTTTGTAAATTATTTAAATTTTTTTGTATTTTTCGCATAATCATTTTCAAATATTTCACCAGTAATTGCCTCTCGCATATTCCAAAATCATTGGTACTATAAATCTATTTATTAAAAATCCAACTACTTTTTCTTGTTGCTCTTTTTTTTTGTGGCAACTTCGAAGAATTGTTAATTTATCAAGGGTCAATTCTTTCTCCTAGCAAACTTCATTTTCGTTAACAGAGAGCAATTTTGATGAATTGCTAAAGTAAGGGGATTAAAAAATAATCTCAACATTTTATTAAGCGAAAATAACAAATCAGTTCATTGATTTCTCAGAGATAGCTAAGGAAAAGATTTCACTGACCCAATGTTAATTTTATTAGGGCACTTACATGAAAAAGTAGTATTTTTTAAGTTCTATCAATTTATTTTACTTCATTTATATGGAATTCATTCGCTAGCATGTTTCTAATCGATTTATATATGCATAAAATCGAATAAAGATGTGATTAAACAAATCTATGAAAATAAATTTTTATAAAGTTATTTAGGACAAGCTGTTAGATTGAATAATATATTAACCTGACAATGACTAATTCTCAACTTGTTCGTTCTAAATTTAGAAAGCGAACAAGTTTCTCAATTAGTATATAAGAATATCGATAGTACCGCTAGAAGTCTGAATGTACTGGACATGAGCAGTTCGTTTTTTTTGTGGTCATATTTTTTGTGGCTAAGGGTAAACAATTTTGAAACTGATTGGATATATATAACTTGTCTCAACTGTTTTACACGTCAAAATGTGTAATGAAAATATTCTCAATATAAACGCACCTTTTCAAGTCGACAACGATATATCTGAGTATGAGCTGAACTCACATCAATCATTCGGATCAAATAAAATCGAAAATAGTGATGTAATAAGAATATCAATACAAAATCAGAACTTGTTTGTTTTACCATCAAAAATTTGTAACGTGTCACTATCCAATACTATAATGGTCAAATCAATGTCCATCAAAATACTACGAACGTCATATAATGTAATTTAACAGAAGGAATAAAATAATTTATAAATTCAGTTGCCACTCGGCTCTCACGACGAATAGACTCAATATAGAGTCTTACTGAAAAGCATAGTTTGTGCCAAGGTCATATTATTTTCAAAGTATTGTAATTACATATAAAATTTCATCATTTAATATTTGTATGATTCAACTATAAAAATCATCATTATTATAGATAAGGAATATTATTGTAAATCATACTATTGTTAATAAGAAAAAAGCATTATTGATATTTAATTATTGAAATTAATTATAATTTATGTATAAATCAAATTGAAATTCGCAACGGCATCTCATGAGCGACTTGTTGGCCATATTGTTTCAACGTTGGAGGATTCGTCATCAAAGAGGTTTTCATCGTCTTCGAGTATAAATTGTCGATAAAATAAATGTATATTATGAAATAATTAGTACATAAACGTCTATAATTATTATTATATTCAAATAAACATTTTATATTCCATATACTAAATAATAAATAAATAAATATAATATCAAGATAAAATAAAATTAATTGTTTGAATTTTGCACGTGGCGAATCCATATTAAAAAATAAATCTTTTCGATATATTTTTCACATCATAAATAAATATAATAAATAATTTAATAAATAAATTCAAAATAATCAAAAAATAAAATAAAATAATGATTTTTTGTTAATTACGTTAAAAATAAAATGATATCAGGCATGAATTTTAATAATAGAATCTAGATAAAAAAATAATAAGTCGATACGTCGTTTGAATTTTATGCGTAGGGGATGCATTGAAATAAAACAATTGCTACAACTAATAAAATCATAGCTGCTCTTACGGTCCTATAAGCTTATGATAACTTCAAACTTTTCAAATTTTATTGTTTTATTTGGCTGGACTTTTTTTTGTACATACGGCGTATGGACGGCCAAAAGCCGGATATTTTTTTTTTTTTTACAATTAAATAAAACAGTTTCCAATGAAATTTGAAAAGTTTGAAGTTATCGTAACCTTATAGGACCGTAAGAGCAGCTATCATTTTATTAGTTGTAGCACTTGTTTTATTTCAATGCATCCGCTACACATAAAATTCAGTTGATGGATCGACTTATTATTATTCATTTAATTTTTATTATTAAAATTCATGCTTCCTGATTGGTTGAAATTAATTAACTTTAAAAATTAATCACTAATATTCTAATTATCACAGAATTTTTTAATTATTTTTTCCATAATCAGCGAATTTTTATCTTTCATTGGACTCCGGTATATCATATACTTTCTAATCACGATGTACTATATTTAAAGTTATTAAATAAAAATAAAATTGATATGATGAAATATATACAAAAAGATCCAACTATGTCTATGGGATTTAGAAGTTGGGATTTATACTAATACCCATTGCTGCCAACTCTAACACATCATATATGGACTGTAAAAACTGCAACCCAACTAAAACAGCCACGTTGTGTTATTTTTAGTTTTTACACAAATAAAAATATAATTGGGAGAAAGATAGAACACATTCAAATCTTTGTAGAATTTGATATAGAGGTAGCTTTATCTAAATTCAATTCAGAAAATTGACTCTCGATATCGAACAAAATTAATTTCCTATATTTAATAATATGCATGCTAATTTTGCTAAGCCTTACTGTAGCTTAAAGATAGATTCAAGAATAGAAAAAACTTCGATTACGATAGCACAATTAATTGTTATTGCTTGCAGTAAACAAAATGACTTTCCAAAGACGGGTGCTGCTGATGTACGCTTCGAATTTGAATCGGAAGATAACTTTCCTCAAGGAACAACAGCGTATTGCTCAATTTTACATGATAAAATAATTGAATATAAATTAATAAGCGGTTTAGTACATAAATTGACATGAATAAAATGTAAATTAAATAATAAAGTATTGTAGAAACTTCATAATACATAAACACTTTAAATTCAGTTTTTATATTTTTTATTCCTTCATTCATTCTAATATATAAGAATCTCGTGTCCCAGTGTTTGTCGCTAAACTACTCCGAAACCGCTCAACCGATTTCATTGAAAGTTTCCATGGATTTTCTCTCGGTCTAATAATCAAATGTAAACTATTTTTCAACCTTCTAATCATAAGGGTGGTTCACCCTTAAAGAAAATAATGGAAAACATTATACGCCATCTATACTTCATTCATATATACATAGGACGATTGGTAATGCAGTTTTCATCTAAATAGTTATACCAATAATATATACATATAAAAGGGCATATACGCCGTGATTGGAAAGTATATAATATACTGGAGTCCGTTGAAAGATAAAAATTCGCTGATTATGGGAAAAATAATTGTGACGTACTCACATACGTGAGTACTGATCAGCAAATTTTTCTATGGAAACTCAACTTCACCGGATGCTAAAAATTTTAATTTAATCATTTTTAAAATATTTGATTTTATAATTTTTTAACATAAAACTTCATCAAATATTTTGAATTCATTCTTTTTATATTTTTTTAAATTCATTCTTTTATTTATTATATTTTTTTACTCGAGGAATTTACATCCGCTAGAGCTGAGAAAAATACTCAGCGAAAATGTTTCTACTGAATATCATGGGACCCATAGTTAGCAATTGGTCAAGCGATTTTCCTACCTGGGAAAATCCCTTTCAATTAATAAAAATTTAACGAACAAAAAATAAATAATTTTTGAGGGAAGACACTCTCGCGACAACTTTAAAATCAGTAACATCTTATGAAATTCTAACAAATAAAATAAGAACATTCGTCTAGACATTTAATAAGTTAGATATTGTAAAACAACAACATAATTGTATTATCAAATAAATCTAATAATATTCACAAATAAATTAATTGAATTGTTTGAAAGAAATAATCATTTAAATATTCTTGACCTTGATCAACAAACTGTTGTCATTCAAATTATTCGTTGTTGTGTCTGGGGTGTATCTCAAACAGCTGACGATCCACAACTGTGTTAAGTATCTACAGTACTACTTCAAGATTTACAGGGCCATCCAAAATTGACACGCTCTCGCCACTACTTGGATATTTAAATCAACACAGGTACCTCCACACAATTCACATTACCCCCTATCCCACTAGCCTATAGATAATAGCTTAACAGGGGGACTAAAATAAGTTAATGTCAGGGTGTTCGTTTTATTAAAAGGGTTTATAATTTAAATATCAGAATCTATTTTAAAATCTTATTTCTGTAACTCGTTAACAATTTATTTATATTTTTATTAACATTTTATTTATATTATTTAGTATCTCGGTATTCGGGTCTGATCCAAAATATATTGATAAATTTTAATAATAATTTTTGTATTTAAAATTAATTTAATAATTACTATTTAATAAAACTAGTAAACTGGCCCGTAACATAATATTGACTTAAAAATTTTTTTCTTTTCCGCAACGGTTTGAGTTTCTATTGGTATACACAAAAGTATACGACTTTTATGGCATGGACGTAATAAAATTTTTGAATGAAGGCTACGAAATAAACGCAGTGGTATACAGCTCCCCCCCCCCCCAAACCTGAATAATAGTACTTCTGTGTTTTTCGGAAGCAACCTTATTGGAATTAAACTTTGTATTTCTATTTCAATTCACTGAGATGAAATAAAAATCCTGAATGTTTTTTAGAATTTTCCAACACATTTTTTCTGAAAAATTCCTGCCATGACAGTCGATATCATATTATAAAGTATAAAGTGTGCCTCGACTTTTACATATAAAATTTATATGCTGTTTTTTTAATTATAACATTTTTTTCGATTTAAAATTTCCGAAATTTTATAAATTTTATCATTGATTTATATCAATGAAAAAATTAAAATAAAAAATGTCTTAGTAATTTGCGTAAATTTATGTTTTTAAGTTTTAAAAATTTCAAAAATCTAAGAATAATCTTATTAATTTGACATTTAAAAATAAAAAAATATATATATAGATATACGAGAATCAAGGCCCGCACTTTTAAATTAATATAATAATGTTGACTGTCATGAGAGAAGTATTTTAGAAAAAAAAGTATTTTCAAAAAAGGTAAGTAAGTAGATCAAATTTAAAAAAAAAGGGGCTGGAAACACTCTCATGGGAAGGGTAGAACTTCTCAAAAAAAATAAAGTATTCTTATTTTATCTCGATGAACTAAAAAAAAAAATTGAAAGTATGATTCTGAGCAGTCGAGAGAAAAGATCTCAGCATTTTAGTTATTTCGCCCCATATTCAAAATTTATAATAAATATATTTCAACATTTGGTAGCTAAGGAAATAAATCTTCATGATTTAATTATTCAGGGACTTTTACACGTTGAATATCCTATCCCACTATTTCCTACTTTCGCTAAATGCAATTATTTCGTAGCTGGCATCTATGTATATATGTATGGGTAGAGGTAGCTAGTGTACAGATAAATACTTTTTTCATAATAATTTAGTTGTATTGTTTCATTTTTTCTTCTTCCATGACATTAATATTATCATAATTGATAACAATATCTTCTAATATTATTTTTGTCCTATTATTCCAGTACAAACAAACGTTAAAACTCTTTTTTACCTGCTTATTTTAACTCTTTAAATCGTTGTTCATCTCTGTTGAAATGTTCAGCATATTTTTTTGTAGATATACATAATACTGTCCATCAGTTTCAGCTATTAGTGCTACACCAAACTTTGATTCAATGAATTTTCGAACTTTTTTTATGTGGTAAACTGTATTATTTTGCAAATCATCCAAAGATCTACGTTGTTCACTTCTAAAAAATAACTTTGCTTCAAAAAATCCTATTTTGTTGATAAAAAAAAAAATCCAATACGTTCGATGTTTAAATATTTCCAATGTTTGACTAATACGGATAATTCAAAAAAATTATATGAAACTTACTTTATTCATGAAAACATCGCCTTTTTATGGACTTATTCAATGAATGAGGTTAGAACAAGTGATAGAAAAGAGGAAGGAAACATTCTGTGATTGGTAAATTATCCATATGTAACGAATAGAACCTTATAGTGAAGTTAGGGATTGAATAGTTAATAATTTTCAAAATTTACTTCCTCCTGTTCAAACAAATATTCTTTTGTAAAATATAATCCATTCAAGTCGAAACGTCTCCTAAAAAAAGATTTATTGCTAGTTTATTTTTTTTTCCATAACGAAAAAATCACCTAAGAAAAAGTTTTATGAAGCTGAAGCTGGCAGCTCAAGCTAGCAGCTGAGATGCCAGCGCGCAGGGACGAAACCGCACGGGGGCACCGTATATAATTTTTTGTTTTTTTTTCCATATTATTTAAATTTAAATTACTTTAGGAAAATCAAAAAAATTTAAAAATTTTGTTATATATAGCTTTTTATATTGCTTATATAATAAAATAATAAAATTTTTAAAGGAGACGTTTTTTTATTATTTTTTTAATTGTTTAAAAATGAAGGAAAATTGCAATTGTTAGTCAAAAAAAAAAAAAAACTATTTTAGAAGGTCTCTTTTAAAAATTTTATTCTTCTATTATATAAACAATATAAAAAGCTATCTTAAATAAAAAATTTATAATTTTTCTATTTTGCAAAAGTAGCTAAAATGTAATTTGTTTAAATAATTTTTTTCTAATTTTTTTTTTTTTTTCTCACTTTCTCTTCATTCCTTTCGCTTTATAGGTAGTTAAGGTGAGATAGATTATCAAAAATAAAAAAACCATGTTATAATTCAATTATTTGATGCATTCACGTATTTATTTTGTATACATCTCAACACCTGAAAAGCAAAACGTTAAGATTAGAGTAAAGCATTATTTTTAATAAGAAAAATTTACTGAAATGTATTATATTTTTTTTGACGTAATAATAATTTAACAATTTATAAAATTAAATATTTTTTAACTTTGGAGGAGACTTGCACAATGTTTAATTGGTGAAGATTTATCATCAAACTCTGTATATATTGTTGGCCATATTTTTTTTTTTTAGTATATTCTTTTCAGCTGTTTCAAAATCTAGCTGTTTACATCTCATTTCTTCTCGACTAATTAATTCTGAAAATTCTCTAGTATCTGCTTCGATTAAAATTTTCGCTATATTTTTTCTCACATGTACCATTTCTTCTCCAATAAAATTCAAAGGTATTTGATGACAAATAATATATGCCCACAAACATACATGAACTCCACAATTGTCACCATCCATTTGATATAGAATTTTTTTTGGAGAAAAAATTTTCCATTCTCTAATTGTTGTTGAATCCTCTTTTTTTTCAATATATATTTCAATCAATGACATAATAGTTTGTACTATTAAATTTGAAGGTAACGAGTGTTTGGAATCTAAATATATAATGTGTGACTTTTTAAGATCAACAACAAGCAATGCCCAATGATTGTTTTTTATAAAAAGAGGCAACAACCAGCAGTCGTAATATGACAATTGATGATTAATAAGCCATTTTCTAAATCCATCATTTAGTTTATTGTTAACAAGTTAAGTTGTTAAAGTGATTCAATTAAAATGACTTTTAAATTCTTTTCTCTGGCTTAATCGACTTGAACAGCTATAAAGGCATTTACGATATTATCCATGAGCCATTCACCAGGAATAAGTGAAGAAAAATCATCTGGTGTTATTGCATATCCCTTTATAGTTTTTCGTTAATCCGGAAATGAAGGTGGTATTTCATTCTCAGTTGAGAATAAAAGATCTCTTGCTATTGCTACATGGTCTTCGTCCATAACAATTATATCAGCAGTACTTTTTTCTGCTGTTAAAACATCATTATTAACTGATTCTGGTATATCATCTTCATCAGACGAACTTGTTGATATTTCACACTCTTCTTCATCTTGTTCTTGAATTTTCTTCGGTAATTTAAAATGAATATTATCACTGAGTCTTTTTTTTTTTCATTTTTTTTTCTGGACCAATATTCACTTGCAGTTCCAAGTTTGCTTCTATTTTCTTTTTTTTTTTAAATATTTTTTTTTATTCTTTCAGTTTTTTGATCTATATTTTGTTCTCTTAAACGACCATTCAACAAACTTTCTTGTGTTTGTACGAATATTGGCAGAGGGATTCTTTTTTTATTATTATAAATACCATATTTATCAATTTTATGCCAATTTTCCACTTGAGCATTAGATTCACGTAATAAGTTAAAATTTTTTATTTGAATGGCAGACCATAATGGAAAATATGGCATCCATGTCATAAGTATATAATTTTTCAATTTTTTCCTCAACAAAAAACCTGCATTAATTTTTTCTTTTAATTTTGTATCATCATTTAATGTTTTCTCGTCAGATAATTCTTCAGCATCTTTTTTTTTTTCTTTTATTTTATTTTTTTCTTCTAATTTTGTTTTTTTTTTTTTCTTTCTCTAATATTTCATCTGTTTCATCGAGAGATACATAATTTGCCTCAAGTCGTGCATTAACCTTCAAGCATTCTTGATAATATAATGAGTTTTTCACTTTAATATCATTTTCATATTGATATAATCTTTCTGATATATCAATTTTATCTTCTTCATTTACTCCAATATCTTCAATAATTGAATCAGCATTTATTTCCTTTGTTTCAGTTGAAAGTGTTACATCTTTCTCATCATTCTTGTCATTTGATAAATCAGCATCTTCAAAAACTCCCTCAAAGCTTTTTAAAAAGTCAGTTGATTCTAATTTCTCAACATCAGATAATTCAAAAAAGAATAATTTATAAAAAGTTTCGAATATTCTCAAAGCTTTTAAAAATGTGTCACAATGAATTGAAGAAGTAAAAAATCTCATTACTAATTTTTTCATGTCTTTATTAATTGAAATTTAATGTTAGATAATTTTTATCAAAAAAAAAAAAAAATAACACGTTTCTTCGTCAACAACAATGATTTTCTTGCTTTGAAAATTATATATCTTAAGTTAATAAAATAATATCATTAACATTAATTATATATCTTATTAAAAAAAATATGGCCAACAATATATACAGAGTTTAAAGATAAAAGTTCACCAATTAAACATTATGTAAGTCTCCTCCAAAGTAGAAGAATATTTAATTTTATAAATTGTTAAATTATTATTACGTCAAAATAAATATAATACATTTCCCTTTGGTTTTTTTATTTTTGATAATCTGTCTCACCTTAACTACCTATAAAGTGAAAGGAATGAAGAGAAATTGAGAAAAAAAAAAAAAAGTAGAAAAAAATTATTTAAACAAATTACATTTTAGCCACTTTTGCAAAATAGAAAAATTATAAATTTTTTATTTTAGATAGCTTTTTATATTGTTTATATAATAAAAGAATAAAATTTTTAAAGGAAAAATAGTTTTTTTTTTTTTTGACTAACAATTGCAATTTTCCTTAATTTTAAAACAATTAAAAAAATAATAAAAAAACGTCTCCTTTAAAAATTTTATTCTTTTATTATATAAACAATATAAAAAGCTATATATATCAAAAATTTGAAATTTTTTCGATTTTCCTAAAGTAATTTAAATTTAAATAGTATGGAAAAATAAAAAAAATTATATACGGTGCCCCCGTGCGGTTTCGTCCCTGCGCGCTGGCATCTCAGCTGCTAGCCTGAGCTGCCAGCTCCAGCTTCATAAAGTTTTTCTCAGAAGAGGTGATTGATTGATTGATCGATTTCAACAGTTTAAACAAGTTTTAATCCGTTTCATCTTGTTTAATCTTTACTTACAATATAGGGATTGTGCATTTTCTTAATCCAAAAATTAATTGGTTCATCTGCTATTCTCTCGATAAATTTTCCCAGATTTCATTAATTTGATGTGATGCAAATTTTGTAATTATCAGTAGTAGTACTAGTAATAGTTTAACATCTATCGGTATTGAAAATTTTGAGCAAAACAATAATAAATTGAAGAATTTTGGTAGGCTTTTCAAAATTTGTAACACAAAAAGTTGTTTAATGTCAATATCATAACCCTTAGTTCAAAACACTATTTGAACAAATTTTTATGTAGAACTAAATAAATCAGCGATTGTAGATATAACGATTGATACATTGACATAGTAGCACTGAGCTCTAATGGTTGAGCAGGTAGCACAGTAAACTTCTACGGTAGAGACCAAATCTCAAATCTCGGTCGGGAAAAAAATTTTGTTCTCGATGTAAAAGAAGTAAAGTAGTGACATGTGAAAAGTAAAGATAGCAGCAAGGGTATTCAAAAATCAAAACTAAAGATAGCAGCGCCGGATAGGCATCTTTTCATAAGCCTAGGCCACATCTCGTTTATTTTTGTAATTTTTGTATTAATACAAAAATTACAAAAAAAACTATAAATGGCGGAATTTCAAAATTAAAAATAATAATATAATAATGTATTGATATTCGTGACACCTTCCCCTCCCCACCGCTCGCGGACCCACGGTCACACCTTAGGTGAAACCACGAATTACTCCCTTTCCCTCCCGCGGATCACATCCTGTGACCCTCCGCCGGATCCCTACATACACCCTACTTTAATTCAGTATGGATAAGCTGGAAATATTGATTTTCGGAATAAGTGCCATAGCGTGTACGATCGCGTCGAGATGTGAAATTCCTCGTTTTGTGAGTTCCCCTTTCATACAGAAAAGTATTCCCCTTTTAGTTTGCTGCACTTTATATCAAATTAAATCATGAATCGCAATTTCGTTTTACAGATTCAATACATGAACGGCGCAGTTTTAGTGTATTGGAGGCAAGAAGTGTTAGAGCGTCAAATCGATTACGGCGCCCAACTTGGTCAGGTTATCATTGGGCTCGCTCAAACAGAACTAAAACACTTCTATCGCAATGTTATGCCTGTTGTAGAATATTTTGATCGAATTGGAGTATTGCTACAGGTAACTTAATTACAGACTTTATAATTTACTATAGTACGTCGTATAATGAGCGTAGCATCCGAAACGTGTTTTTTATCGTCACTAGCATCTGTATGGTCCATTGAACAAAATTTAATGAAAGTTATTTTTATCTCAACAAAATTTGATAAAATTTATTTTGATTAAATAGATCAGCATGTAAATAATCAAGCATTCCAAATTGGATACCTTTATTTGCAAAAGTTGTTCTATCTTCAAAGCATTTAATTAGAGCAGCTACACAACAATGTTGATTCAGCAGTGATTTCATAAAACCTGGTGTATCTAAAAACCATAACCCTGATTGGAGATGGATAGATATTTGCTTCATCTCCTCCATAATTCAATGAAGTTTCAATATATGCACAATATGAATAACAACTATTCGATCCAAAAACTGATTTTCGTTTGATTATAACATCACATTGACCCATCACTGAATGTTAAAAAAATTATTTGTCATTCTCGAAGCATTACCAGCTGGAGCTGTTTCACCAGCATATGTAATTTTACATCTCACTTCTAACATAGCATAAGCCAAGTCTATATATTCTTCTTTATTTGTAATACCCCAATAATATTCTTTAACAATAGGAAAACGGTTATGAAGTAAAGCCGTTATAAAAAAATATCACTCAATTTTTCTGTTTTTCTACCACTACTTTTTTGAGTTTTTTTTTTTTCACTACCTTCTTGAGATTTTTTTGATTTGCGTTTATACATCTTTTTCCAATTTTTTTTTTACTAAACTACGATCTTTTTGATTAATTTTTTTATTTAGAACCTTTTTTTCTAAAAGTTTTACACTTCTGACTATTTGACCTCTTCAGTTTTTTACTTTTGTACTCACCAGCCCCACCGAAAATGAATCTATTTTCTACATTTTTCTTCTTTTCGATGTATTTCCAGGATTTGCCATATTTTCTTCAAAAAAATCTCCAAAATTAGATGGCAAGTTATGATGGCACCAAGGACATTCATTCCAACAAATTCTTTTCCCATGGGATTTAATGCACGTGCAATTAACGGTAATACTACTCCACATAAACCTTCCACAAAAGCATCAACACCTTGACCACGTTAATTTTAAAATACGAGGCTGATTACGTGCCTTCGACTCTGAATAACATAAAACAGACAATGATTTTTATTATTATTATTGAAAGATCGAAGTTAATAAGTTGTTACTGTTGTTACGTATTCGCACACGCGATTACGTTTCTTATAAATTTTTTATTATTAATTTTTATTTTGGACTTTACCGGATGTAACGTGAGATTTTAGACATTTAATTTTATTTAAAAATTATATTATTCTAATTTTAACATTTTTTATTTTTTATCTTTATTAAATTTTGCTGATTTATTTGAAACATTCAAAAAACGTTGAAAGTAAATATTTCTGTTACTGTTAAGACAAATAATTTTAAAACAATTTTATAATGCTGACTATCATGGGAACAATAACTAGCCGTTAGCTAATTATTAGTCCCACTCATAAAATTTTAGTAATTAAGGAAAGTAGAGTATAGGAGGATCTGGCGCACCGTGCATTTGGAAGAGGCCTGAGCCTGTTCAGAACTGGTTTTAGGCTTCCCCTCCAGCCCCTTCGTGCCGTTAAGATGTGTACCCCGCGGAGATCCCGACGAACTGAGGAGTAATTCCCCTTCGCGTATCTCCCCGCGGCTGGTCCCCTCAAGCTAAACAACCCCAAAAATTATTATCATTATTAATTTATAAACAACCCCAAAAATTATTATTATTATTATTTAAAAAAATTTATTATTATTAGTTAAAATTATTATTATTAATTATTTAAAAAAATATTATTATTATTATTTCAAATTATTATTGTTTTTATTTTAAAAAAAATTATTATTATAAACATCCCTTTAAACAACCCTGTAAACATCCCTTTAAAAATTATTATTTTTTAAAAAAATTATAATTATTATTAAAAAAATTATTATTATTATTATTATTATAAATTATTATTTGAAAATATTATTATTTAAAAATTTATTTTGAAAATTTTTTTTTTTTTTATTATATATATATATATATATATATATATAGTATGTGAGAGAGTGAGAGAGAGATAAACAGCTGTGTGGCATGCAAGCAAGAAATACTGTGTGGCATGCAAGTATAGACATGCAAGCAAGGGCCCAATGTATGCGCGCGCTTTTTTCTAAAATATATAAACATGTTATATGAGCCAGAGAGAGGTTGGTGTGTCACATGTGTATTTTCTTTGATGTGAGCGATGGAAGCAAGCAAGTCCCAACTCATGCGCGCGCTTACTTCTACAATATATAGATATAGTCGTATACACTGGTAGCACGTAGGGCCCGGTATACAGTTTAAGGGGTGTATCTATATATATAGATATACTTTTATATATATTTGAAAATATTTCTTTATGTTTCTCTTATTTTTTAAATGTTATATTATTTATTTTTGAATACAGGTGCATTTTATGAATAGTAGGTCAAAAGATTAAAAAAAAAATTCATTTATTCTTTACATATTTTTTTTTCTTTATTTATACATTTATTTCCGGTGACATACATAAAGTACATTATTAAAAAATTTTTGTTATATTATTTAACCAGTTTCGTCAACACTAGTATTTTTAATTGAATCCATTTTATTTAAAAAATATTTTTTGATACATCTTGCATGTAAAAGAGCACATTCGTGATATGGTAAATTATTATGAATTATACATTTAGATTTTGAGGTTTCTGTTGTCGAAAATTGATTCCAGTCATTTAAATTTCCAACATTAATAATATCTCGACCAAATAAATTTTGTAGAAACATTGTAGACTCATCATTATTTGTTATTATTAATTTACTTTGTTTTACTCCTGTGCGTAAAATACTTAATTTTCTTTCTATATTACTTTCTCCATCAAACCAATGCAAACCATGAATTTCTTTTAGACGTCGTTGATTTTCTACTTTTGCACTTATAGGGAGCCCTGAATATTTACAAGGTGCTGTTAGAATCCAATGATTAACTACATTACCAAAAACACTAGACACAGCAATTTCCTTAGGTATAAATTTATAATATTTATTAATAAATCAATTCATTGTAATTATCCAGTCGTACATCTTGAAAAACCTTTTTTTATATCCTCATACAATTGATCAAAATTATATAATGATGTTTCGTGAAAAATCAATCTAAATGATGAATTTTCAGTTGTTCTTAAAGTTTCTTCAATGGACAAGATATGTATGTAATTCGTACTCAGATAAATTTCTTTCAATTTAATTGGTAAATATTTTTTCTTCTTTGCTTCATTTGTATCTTCATTGGATGAATACCAAGATAATATAAATTCAAGTTTCTTTACAAACTTTTCTCATTTATATATTGGAAATAAAATTGCTCTTTTTGAAATATTGTCACAAATTTGAATATTTATTTTATGATCTAACCAAAATCCGACACGTATAATTTTTGTTTGTGACTTGTTAAGTGCAGCTAAATGTGCCAAGAAAAGATTACTAGTTGACTGCATGATTAAGTTTATTTTATTTATCGGAACAGTGGCTCTTTATATAATTATTCAATAAGTAGGGGAAAAATTTAATAAGTAGAACAAGACAGTGTAGGGGGTAAAAATTTAATAAGTAGAAGTAGAATAAGATACTGTCGGGGGGACAGGTTTAACATCCACGTGACATTTATCTTTTTTAAAAAATGATAAAATTTTTGTGATAATAATTAAAAATGCTGGTAATAAAATAACTAATGATAAAATAAGGCCCATTACAATTTCAGCAAAAACAATTTTAAACAAGACATTTTTTTCATGATTTTTTTCATTGATTTTTTCTCGTTGTTGTATTAATTCTTCTTTTATTTCTTTAAGAGATGTATCATAAATTAAAACGGCTGGATTCGGTGATGAATAATTTGTTTCTCCTATATTAAATTCAACAATTTCTGGTAATAATTTTGAAACATTTAATGTAGCTGTCATTTCAAAATTAAATAATGTATCAATGTCTATTGCCTGTTGTCCAAATAATGTAGCATAGCTTATGTGTGCGTGACAACCTGCTCGGATACGAAGTATACCTACACCACGAAGAATAATAGTTTTCTTTTTCTTTTCTCCACATAATATATGCAACTCCTGTTCTCCTGGTAGATTGAATAACCATCCACGTTCATTATTTAATTTTTTCCAATAAGGGGTAAAATAACGAGAAATTTTAATGTCACAATTATGTAATGGTGATTCATTAATTGTGGTAATTGAAGGAATTTCACATCCACCTTGATGTGAACTTTCATAGATAGGATATGATAATGCTTCACATATATGTATATTAACACTTGCTTGACAAAAAGGTAAATCAGTTTTTCTTTTTATGAGAGTATATTGTGATTGATCAGATGATCAAATTAAATAATTAGCTCTTCGTTTTATTCAAGCAGATCCTATTGTTTTATTACCCAATTCTTGAGCTAAAGGATATGATCGTAATTTATAAATATGATAAACTGGATTTTCCGTTATTGGAATTTTCATTAAAACAAATAATCTTCCATTATCATAGCCTATATTAATTTGTGATATTTTACTCAAGTGTCCAGCAATCACATCTCTGATATTCATAGGTAAATTAAATTTATCACTATGTGTAGCAAAAAATTCAAGTGAAGCTTCTAATTTTTGTGCTGACAATATTTCAGGCTAAAGTATATTAAGTTTAGATAAATTAATAGAATCAATTACAATTTTTAAAAAATGATTATATCCATCAATAATATTTCCCAGCTCTTGTAAATAAACTTCTATTTGATAATGGAGACCCCAATATGATTGTCTTGAACGCTCAAGAAACGTGTGAGGTGAAAATTCATCAATAAAATTGTTTAATCTTACATAAAACCAATAAGTTGTTAAATTAACTAAACGCGTAGATTCATTGAAATCATTTTGGAATCGTTGTACTTTAGCGGGTAATATATGTGTTAAATTTTCAAAGTCCGATATATAATTTTTTTTTATTTATCATTTTATTAATTTGTTGATTATAAAAATTAGATTCTTCATCACTTAAAGATGTAAAAAAAGATTTTCCAATTAAATTATTTTTGTCATTAAATACGTCACGTTTTCGTTTCATATCTTTTTCTATTTCAGGTTGAGTTGAAATTGCTTTTAATTGTATTATATATTCTCCTGAAAATTTTAATTTCAATAATATTGAATCTCTTTTTTCAATTGATTGGTAACACAAACTGTAAGTATAATGTTCCACTAATTTACATTTTTTGTTAAATAGCTCTAATATTTCTAATACCTCTTCATTTTATCGAGGTTGATGTGATAAATACCAATCCAAATCAATAAATGTTATAAGTTTAAAATTATTTATTGAAAAATTAAAGTCATATAAATAATCGTAAAAAAGTCCTGCACCTGTTTGTATTTGTCTAACACTATAATCATTATCACTTGCAGCTGATACACTAACTACTAAAAATACTATGTATAAATTCATTGTACTAAACATACTGACTTGATCCACTAATTATTACTGCTATTTATACCAAAAATTCATATCAATTACGAAACACCGCCACCTGTACTTGAAAAATAATTATGTAGTTACGTATGTACATGATGACGTAAAGGTGTCGCACAGGTAGAGAAAAAAAAAAAATAGAATTGAAAATTAGTTTTTTTTTTCCCAAGAAAAATTTATAATTTGCATCCCAGACAGATATTTATTTAGTATGGCGCAACTTTTTTTTTTTCTATTGAATATTTCTATTTTATAAATAAATTCATTTTAAAAAAATATATTATATTAATATTCAAGTTTTTTAATAACATTATAAATTTAATTAACAAGCAAGATCAATTCGAAGGATTTTTACGTAAGTATTAAAATATATATATATATATATATATATATATATATATATATATATATATATATATAAATAATAGTGTAAAAATTAAAGTGAAAAAAATAATTTTAAGACAAAAATTATAAAAAAAGTGAAAAAATTCAAAGTGAAAAAAAACAATTTCAAGAGAAAAAAAAAGTGTACAAAATTAAAATAGAATAGTTCAACAAAACAGTAAATTTACAGGTGAAGGACAAGAAAAGAGTGCAGGATTAAAGACGAACCACCCACATGTTCAAACCCGCAGCCCAGTAAGATCTTTGGTCCCATTTAACAGTGATGGTGAGACGGAATGGATAAGTAAGTTTTTGTTCATAAATTTTGTTTATACTTTTTTAAATTATTTTTTGTTTCTACTTTTTTTTTATTTTTTTTTTGTTTGAAAAAAATTTTTTTTAAATAAATTTTTGTTTCTATTTTTGTCATAATTTAAAATTTTGATTGATAATTTTTTTCAAATAAATTTTTGTTGAGACTTTTTTTGTTTTTTTTTTGTTTAAAAATTTTGTTAATACTTTTTTTTTTTTTAAATAAATTTTTGTTTTGTTAAAAATTTTGATCGATAATTTTTTTTTAATTCGTTTTTTATAGGCACACGTAAACAAATAGTTGTAAGATCTGGAACGCCCCCATCAGTACAAGATGCAAACACTATAGAAGTGCGTGTTCCATCCCAGCCTGTTATTAGAGAAATAGTTGCTTCCCCTAGCGACAGTGACGTAACAGAGTGGGAGAGTAAGTATTTTCTATTTCATTGTTAATTTTTTATGTGGGATAGAAAATAAATATAGTGAAATAATTATTTTAGCTCATAATCAAAAAAATTATGATAGACAATGGGTTTAAAAAGAATTAATTAATCGTAAATTCGAATCAAAAATAAATACTATAATTAGTGGTAGAAGTATGAATGTTTTATCAATTGGAAATATGAAATTTATAGATTTCATTATGAAATCCTCATGAAGTAAGAATTGGTTTAAAACAAATAAGAGTAGATGGTTTTAATAAAAGACGTAAAATAATTTTTCAATATCATGGTTGTTGGTGGCATGGTTGTACAAAAAGTTTTATTTTTAATAGAAATGTTATTCAAAAAGATGGTACTACTTTAGAAGAACGTTATAAGCGTACACAAAATATAATTAAATATTTAGAAGGAGAAGGTTATACTGTTGTTGAAAAATGGGGTTGTGGATTTAAAAAATTAATTAAAGATGTAGCTTAAATAAAAAATTTTGTCGAATCAATTGATGCAAATTATTTTACAGCTTTAGATCCGACGTGACGCGTATTTTGGTGGTAGAACCGAGAATTTTGTTGAGTCATATACGGTACAACCGGGTGAAACTATACAATATTTAGATTTTACTAGTTTATATCCGGCTGTTTTAAAAATGTGTGCATTTCCAATAGGTCATCCTAAAGTATATGTGGGGCGTGATATTGAAAAAAAATATCCAAATAATGATATTTCACAAATTAATGGTTTAATTAAATGTCGTGTTCTTGCACCATCTGATTTGCATATGCCTGTTTTACCTGTTCGTTCTAAAAATAAAAAATTATATTTTCCTCTTTGTCGTACTTGTCTTGATACAATGAAAAAAGGTTTTTGTAATCATAATAATAATGAAAGAAGTTTAATAGGTACATGGGTAACGTCAGAATTAAAACTTGCATTAACTAAAGGTCATATTGTTGAAAAAATTTTTGAAGTTTGGCATTATGAAAAAATGTCTATGAATAATAAAGAAACTAATGAAGCAGGTTTATTTACTGAATATATTAATACTTTTTTTGAAATAAAACAAGAAGCTAGTGGTTATCCATTGTGGGTAAAAACAGAATCTGATAAAGAGAATCTTACTAAGAGTACGAAGACCTGGATTATGATTAATATTTTTTTTATCAAGTTTAATATTTTCAGCTTAATAATATTCTTCTATATATTTATATTTATATATATATTTATAAATATATATATATTTATAATATATATTTATAATATATTTAAAATATATTATAATATATTTATAATATTATAATATATAATATTATATTATAATATATTATAATATTATAATATATTTATAATATTTATAATATATTTATAATATATATTTATAAATATATAGAAGAATATTATTAAGCTGAAAATATTAAACTTGATAAAAAAAATATTAATCATAATCCAGGTCTTCGTACTCATAAAAATATGCTCAACTCATTATATGGTAAATTAGGTCAACGTCATTCATTATGGCGAAAAACAATTTGTCGTGATCTAGATGAATATTATAATATTGTAGATAATGATAAAAATATAATTCAATTTATTGAACCTATTATTCAAGAAACAGTTTTAATCTCGTAGAAACCAATTGATGAAGAAGCCTCTTAACTAAAACGACTAATGTTGTACTAGCAGCTTTTACGACGGCTTATCCTAGAGAAAAATTATATTCTTGTATTCATGAAAATAGTAAACAAATTTTATATTTTGATACTGATTCTATTATAAGAATACGTAAAAATGAAAATGATAAATTAATGACAGGTAGTAAATTAGGAGATTTAACTGACGAGTTAGAGGAATATGGTGAAGGCTCATATATAAAATCTTTTATATCAGGTGGTCCTAAATTTTATTCTTTTATTGTACAAAAGCCTGATGGTGGTGAAGTTGAAGTATGTAAATTAAAGGGTGTCAGGCTTGATTTAGAAGAACAAAAAAATATAAATTTCAATTCTGTTAAATCTTTAATTAAACGTGAAATTCCACCTTTTGAAATAAAATATTATTCTATACGTAGAACAAAAAATTTTCAAGTTTATTCAACTATTGATAAAAAAATGAATTCTGTTACAGGACCTAAGCGCAATCATTATGAGAATATTACGTATCCTCTAGGATTTAAAAGACAACGAACATGAAATATTTTTTTTTTGTAATAACTTTGTACAATAAAATTTTTTATGTAATAAGCTATGCTCAAAAAATCATCTCGAAAAAAAAAAATTTATATGTGTTATTTTATTTAATCTCTTTTTATCATTTTTTAGGTATATATAGTATTTATTTATTGAATTTTTTTCAGTTATTAAAATGTCTCTTGTTTGTCAATTTCCGTTTACAATGCTTCTTGCTGGAGCATCAGGTTGTGGTAAAACTACTTGGTTGAAAAAATTTTTAAATGAAAATATTTGTGATGTAAAATTTGATAAAGTTTATTTTTTTTATGGTCAATGGCAAGATAATTATAATGAATTTACTTCAGTTGAATTTATTGAAGGGTTACCAAAAATGGAAGATTTTAATGAGGGAATCTGGGTCATCTAGTGTTATTATGGATTTTTTTACAAAAGGAAGTCACCTTCTTGGATTATCAGTAATATTATTATCTCAAAATCTTTTTTATCGAGGTTTTCGAGATATTATTTTAAATACACATTATATTGTTTTATTGAAAAATCCAAGAGATCGATCACAAATATTTTTTTAAGCGAGACAAATATTTCCAGAAAATCCACGTTTTTTTCAAGAAGCTTACTTCGACGCGACCTCTGTAGCTCATGGGTATATAGATTACGTACATGTGTTTTTCCTAGTGACACATATAATATTGTTGACATTTCACGTAAAGATATAAATAGTGTTACGTCACACAATAATATACCAGTTGTACGAATATAATGGCTGTCGGAACGCGTAATCCGTTCAGTAAAAAACAAAGTATATTACTACAAGCATTAGTATATGCAAATCCACAGCAACGTAAAGCAATATTAAAATTTAGTGATAAAAATCTTATTCGGTGTATTAGTGAATGTTCATTAAATATTTTAAAAGGTACAATAAGTATAAATAAAACTGAAAAAAAAAAATTAAAAAAACATAAAACAATATTACGTTGTTTAGCTTCTCCCGGAAAAATTAAAAAAAAAAAAAAAATTTTAATTAATCAAAGAAGTGGTGGCTCTGTACTACCTTTACTTCTTACTCCAATTATTTCAGCTATTATTACAAAAAATGGAACATGCACGTAAAATGGTTTTAATCAGATCAGAAGTACCTTACAAAAATTTAGATTCATGAATTAAAAATATTCGAGAACTTGGTAAAAGTATTTACGTCAGAGAAGAAGATAAACGTATGTTTTTACAACAATAAAAAATTGTTGGTATCCGTAAAAAATATAAGCATAAAAAAAACTTTCATATATATTAATCAAATATATTTATCATGAAGAAGATAATAGAAGAAAAAGTTTAGAGTCTTCACCATTAGTTGATATTTGTGACCCGGTGAGATTCGCTGCTGCTGGTTTTTACTATACAGGATATGGTACTAACCTAAGATGCTTCGAATGTTGTGTTGAAGTAAGTGATTGGATGCGTAGTGACAATCCATGGCTAGATCATCAACGTTGTAAAGCATCTTGTCGCTCTATTAGAAAGATTATGGAGATCCTTGGGAAGAACATGCTAAATTTTTTCCTGAATGTTATTTTCTTCGATTTACTAAAGGAGATGATTTTGTTCAACAATATTCTTTAAAATATGATACTCCACATTCCGAAAAAGAAATAAAAAAAATAAAAAACATAAAAAAAAAAGAAAAGAAAGAAAAAAAAATTAATGAAAAAAAAATAAATGAATCATTTTTATGTAAAATATGTTATAATGAACCTTTGTCTATTATTTTTCTTCCATGTTTACATATGGTGACATGTAAGAATTGTGCTCCAGCAATTGATAAGTGTATTATGTGCCGGGTTGATGTACCAGGTGTCATTCAACCAATTATTTCTTAAAGTATTTATCAAAAAGAATGTATATATTATGAAATAAATTAATAAATAATAAAATAATGTCTTAATTATTTCAAGTGCTCCTATGACCTAATAAAAGTATTTGAAAAACAGCTGTGCTTCGATCGCTCACATCAAAGAAAATACACATGTGACACACTAACCTCTCTCTCGCTCATATAACATGTTTATATATTTTAGAAAAAACCGCGCGCATACATTGGGCCCTTGCTTGCATGTCTATACTTGCATGCCACACAGTATTTCTTGCTTGCATGCCACACAGCAGTTTATCTCTTTCTCACTCGCTCACATACTATATATATAAATATATATATAATAGATACATTTTCAAAATAATTTTTTAGCTAATAATATTTTCAAATAATAATTTATGATAATAATAATAATAATAATAATAATAATTTTTTCAATAACAATAATAATTTTTTCAAAAATAATAATAATTTTTTACAGGGATGTTTACAGGGTTGTTCAAAGGGTTGTTTATAATAATAATTTTTTCAAAAATAAAAACAATAATAATTTTAAATTTTTTTAAATAATAATAATAATTTTTGGGGTTGTTTATATATTAATAATGATAATATTTTTTTGGGTTGTTTATAAAAAAGGGTTGTTTAGCTTGAGGGGACCAGCCCCGGGGAGATACGCGAAGGGGAATTACTCCTCAGTTCGTAGGGATCTCCGCAGGGTACACATCTTAACGGCACGGAGGGGCTGGAGGGGAAGCCTAAAAACCAGTTCTGAACAGACTCACGCCTATTCCGAATGCACGGTGCGCCAGATCCTCCTATACTCTACTAAGGAAATATAAAAAGAATTATTTTAAAAGAGGAAATCACTCTCTTGTTATACCTAAATCTGTCAACATTTATTAAATTAATTAAATAGCTAATTAGATTTAAAAAGAAATATTTGAGTGAAATTTTATTTCTGTTACACCCAACTATTGACTTTTAATTATTCGGGGTGTCTCTTCATATATTTCACTCGTTGTGTCTTGTATTTGATCCATTGACTTCCATCAACGGCGGCTATCCAGACTGACGCGCCCTCAAAACAATTGGATTTTAAAACTACAAGGTACATTTATTTTCTGTAACCTAATCACATTCTCTCCTAACCCGCTAGCCTGTGGGTAATAGCAAAATAAGAGGATTAAAAATAGTTAAATGTCAGGTTGTCGTTTTTTTTATTATTATCAGTTCCAGAATTAGTTTACATAATTTCTTAAATTTATTATTTAATTATTTTATCAATTTTAATTTATTTATAAACAGTATCTGGGATAAAATTTTAAATATTCAATAAAAATAGCAACCTGGCACGTAACACTGTTTAAATTATAACAGAATAATAGAGCAAGTGAAAAGGTATGCCGACTGTTAAATAATTTTTTTTATCATTACGAAATTTCATTGCTCTATTTTTGATAATTTTCTATTGGTTGAATACCAATCACTTCGAATATTATATTTGCATAATAAAAATAACAATTTTTTCGAAAAAAAAAAAAGTTCGAATACCTCTTTGGTTATTATATTTGTCTAATAAAAATTCTAAATTTTTTTGAAAAAAAAAAAAATTCGAACACCTCTTCTGTCATTATATTTGCCTAGTAAAAATTCGAATACTTCTTCAGTTATTAAATTCGCCTAATACAAATTTAAAATTTTTTCTGAAATTGAAAATTTTAATTGTATTAGAAATTTTTGAAATCTCTTCGATTTTTATCAATAACATAGAATAAGCAAAGAGGTATTTCTACTTTTTAAAAAAAAAAATTTAATGATGTATTACTATTGATATCATCTTATCATCTTTATTTTTTGCTGAAAAGTTCTGACCGACTAATGTTAATGAACTTGATACTATTAACGACAACGAAATAATGAAATTATGCAAATAACTTTTAACTGCCTAGAAAAATAAAACGTGGCAACCATACAACAACACGTAGAAAGAAATATTAATATTATAAACAAATGCTGAAAAATTTAAACCAATCAGATTACGAATAAAATGCAGTCAAGTGTTTTTTTTATAATAGGATATTGGACCAATGCCTCCCTTGCCCCGCCAACTTGGTTTTTGTAATATTGTATATAAATTGAATAAACCTAAATAGAATGAAGTGTCACAAAGTATGGTTCGTATGCAAATGAGATAGGATACCCATTACTATGTTATATATTTATTGTAATTGTCTAAAATGAGTGACGTAATAATGAAGATTAATATCGTTGAAATTTTTCAATAAGTGATGCGCCATATTGATATTTATTAGAATCGAAATGAACAATTTGTAGTACTTGTTTGTTGCTATCATCAATCATTTGAGGTGAAACAATATCACAATAAATATACATAGCTGATGAAAGCCGTCGTAATATACTCGCAGGCAAATTGCCTTTTAAAAATCGTTGACTTTCATTACAAATCAGACCAGCTAAATTTTATGTGAATCCTAGAATATTTGTGATTTTTTATGTTAATTTCATGATATGCATTCTTCATTCTCTACAATTGTACTTTTTTGTTTTTGTTAGGAATCTTGTACAAGTATTACATTACAAAATGTAAAATACAAAATGTTGAAGTGTTGAGTAAAATAATTATTTCCATTGAATGCGTAGATTACTCCATCTGTGTGAGGATAAACACCAGATTCTATGATAATATTATATTCAGTATTATACCCTAGACCAATTATAATAATTCCATAACTTTATTCACATGTGAAAAATTGTTAGGAAAATTTATCTTTGTGTTCTTTAGCTACATCCTTCGACCAACAAGCAAATTACCTTCAGGAAAAAAAGATCGATGTGATTGTGATATGAATTTTGATGGTGTATTTTGTGAATAAAATTTATTACCTTTATTGCGAACAAAATTGTTAAAAAAACTGTTATTGTGCATAATTTTTCAATATATTTACTGTTACCCCCTGATCGAAATGACTTGAATAACTTTCGACCTAACAAGATATCCTTTTTTCTTACACTTCGCTTGTGTGTCAGGAATTTTCTGACATTAAAGATTCTTATTCGTATTTGGTCCATTGTCATTATCAACGGCGGTTATCCGATAAGGATAGCCTCCTTCTAAATGAGTTAAAGTTTTCTGATGCTATCTTAACGGAGTTGTTTCCAATCAAGCATCTGTATGAAATCTTAATCACTGTGACCAGTCTTTTACAGTCAAAGCTACATTGATTATGTATTGATCAATATTCAGAGTTAAATCAGACTAACCTAAAAATTTCTATTCGGTCAATATTTTCAGATGGTGAGAGTTATAAATCAAATTACTAAGGGCACGAAAAACGTCAATTCTCGTTAAATAATCTATCTTTCTGGTATATATTTTATAATATTTATTGAATTATTGTTAAAGGTGAATGGTGAAAGAAATCCTAGTGAAGTTTATGCAGATATTCAGAAAGCAGTCTTCAAGATAGTAAAAAAGGAAAGGTTTAGTGAAAGTAGAGCTTTTCCAACGTCAAACATAAAGGTAATTTTCTAAGCCCTGTCTATAAAATGGAACTAAATACTAAGCAATATATATTCTAAGTTTCAAAAAAATCACTTCACATTCTGGGATTTTTGTGCAGCGATAATTATTATAGAACCTCATATAGAATTTGACTTTGACATTTCGACTTAGACATGTTGACTTGCATTACGTTTAATGATTTTTCGACCTGATAGATTTCTTTGAATGGATTTTTTTCTCAGTTGTGAAAACTCTGCAACCAAAACCCTCCTTACTTTTTTTTACTAAATTCTCGCTAGTCAAAATAGAATAATTCAATAATGCTTGAAAAATCATCGATTATCATATTTAAAAAAAAAGAAATTTGTAAGCCATTCTAGACTCGCGGGTCAATTATGTATAAAAATAAAAATTTTATTTTTGGCGGCAAAAATAGTTCCGGAAATGTAAGGTATCTCGATTTATATAAGGTAGCACTTCCCGAGTAGAAATTCAGATAGGGATCGGATCAGGATCGGATCAGAATAACCTGATTTCAAATCCGGAACGGATTAGGATACTGGATCCGATCTTGATCAAGATATTGGATCCAATCCTGATCAGGATACATGATCCAAAATGGATCGAATATCAAAATTAAAAAAAAAAAATTCGACATTTTAATTAGAATTGATTTGTAACTTCTTTATAGATTTCGTCTACGTACATAATCAATGAAAGGGAAAAACCTGAACTAAATTAAACTAATCATGTATGCCCCTAGTGGGATTCGAACCTACGACTGCGAGATTACTAAACTAACGGATTTCGAGCTCGGCCACGGCGACAAACGAATATCAGGGAGTATTTATCTGGTATCATAAATTCCACCCAGTACAATAATTATATTAATCAAATCAATGTCAATGTAAGAGAATAAATAAAAATAAAAAGATTCTATGAACTAAAATTCGGTAGAATTCATGAAATATTGTATAAAATAAATTATTTTTTTTTTTTACGATTTTCTTGATCCGGATAGCATCAGGTAACCACTATCAAATCCTTAATAGGGATACTTGATCAAATCCTGACCAGGGCTTGATCAAGTAAATAATATTGAACTTTATTTTTTTTTTTATATATATTTTTTGTGATCCGGATAACATCAGGTAAGCACTATCAAATCCTGAATAGAATACCTGGATTAAGCCCTGGTCAGGATTTGATCAGGTATCCCTATTCAGGATTTGATAGTGTTTACATGATGTTATCCGGATCAAGAAAAATGTAGAATGAAAAAAAAAGACAACTATTTTTTATTTGATCAAGCCCTGGTCAGGATTTGATCAGCCTATCTCTATTCAGGATTCAATAGTGTTTACTTGATGTTATCCGGATCAAGAAAAATGTAGAATGAAAAAAAAAGACAACTATTTTTTATTTGATCAAGCCCTGGTCAGGATTTGATCAGCCTATCTCTATTCAGGATTCAATAGTGTTTACTTGATGCTATCCGGATCAGGATGTCATAGTGATACTTGAATAGGGACTGCTTTACGATATACTGATCCGATCCGGATCCGTGTGAAGGCTACCACTATCAAATTTCTACTTCGGTCTAAGGACTCGCTTTAAGGATTTCTGAGACTGTGTACTTAACGATTCGAAAATACTAATGCTTTTTAAAACTTTGCTCAATCAACATAAAAGTATTTATATACCGAATTTTCGTTGTGTTATACAATACAAGTGACCAAATGTTCGAGCAGGAGGCGTTGCAATTTATCATAATAAAAATGATCCAATGAGTATGGTCACTCCGAGAAAATGCCTTACAACTTTGAACTCAAATAGCCATGAATCAGGAGAAATATGCATTGCTGGTTTTTGCATAGCTGAATGTATGACTCAAACAACCAAAAATCGTTATGATGACAATCTACTTTCCAGCAAATATAAAAATAAATGATATTATATCATTTATTTTCGAGTTATTATTACTGAATTCTCGAAAATGTGTGGCACTCAATCATAGTGAAAAAAATTAATATTCCATGATCTTGATTGGGGGTTTTAATATTAATTTTGCATCACCTGATGTGGAGCCTTCTATTACTACGTTACGACATGATTTCAGTTCAAGAATGAATAATGATCTAAGATACTAACTACAAAATTCGGCACGAACATTAATGTGATTTTTACACGATATCTCAACAATTTTCAGTTCACATGTTGTATTTTAGTGACCACAAGCCTATCATATTTACAGTTCTAATAGAACAAGATGGAAGGCAATCATTATCAATTACAGAGTTATAATGAAAAATAAATACGAAATTTAAAAAAATGACCAATTTTTTTATTTTACTAATGAATTTAATTTTTATACACGTATCTTACTAAAATGAAATATTAAAGAGAATAAAAGAAATGAATAAAAATCATCAACCTGACACTATAGGTTAATATAGTTTATTTTCTCTAATCCTTCATAATATACTCTACCTAAAATACGATAAAAATTTCACTTTCCACGCGCGTACTGGTAACACACTTTTATAAGCTTATCACAAAATTTGACGAAGATAATTTGACAAAATAATGTATGAAATAAAACCTTCTGCTACTGTTTTGGGCGTGCATTTTTTAGTGGTACAGTTTGACAGTATTTTAATAATGAATCTTGCAGTGTTAGTATGTATTCGTTACTTGACTTTGTTACTGGTATCGGACCTAATATGTCGATCGCGACTCTTTCAAAAGCTCTACTCGGTGTCTCGTTATCTATATCAGCATCATTTTCTTAACTAGCTCTATATCTTCTCTTTTTATTTTTGTATTTTCTTTATCCATTGCTTCTTGTCATATGTTTATATCTGTTCTTTTTCTGTCTACCTCGTCGTTTTATTTGTTTTTTATCTAATTTTTCTAATATTTTCGAAAAATCTACTGAGTTATCTAAGATTTTATTTTTTCTGTCTGTTTTAATGTTTGTTGTCTTTTTGTTACATTTACTTGCTTCCTGAATTTTTTATTAAGGGGACATGATAGACAGTTCTGTTTTACCATAGATGATAAGAATTAATAAAAATTTTCAAAAGTAGTTTTTTTGAAAATGACCAGTCCGAAAAATCTGAAAATTTAACAGGAGTTAGATATCAACCCCCCCAAGGGCACTTGAGTCCAACTTTTTCAAAATTCGGATTATTTTCATTTTTTTTTTTTTTGTTTTAAATTATTTATTATTTATTGAATAGTTAATAAATAAAAACAGGTTAAAAATATTTGTTTACCTGAATTTTTTTTTTTTTTTTGTTTCAAATTATTTATTATTTATTAAATATTTAGTAAATAGAGACAGTTTAAAAATATTTGTTTACCTGAATTTTTTTTTGTTTTAAATTATTTATTATTTATTTAAAAAAGTGAAAAAGAAATAATAATTATTATTATTATTCAAATTTATAATAATCTAATTACTTGAATTCTAATCACTTGTATTAAGTTACAGTTATTATTTAATAGCTGATTATCATTTTTTTGATTTTAATGTTTTAAAACCCATAACAACTTCAAATGATTTATGACGTTTTTCATTATTGACTTTATATTATCATTTTTGATACTGATAATAAAAAATTGTTGTTGTTAATAAATTATACATATAATGTTCTAATTATTATATCGGTACACACAGATAATAGATGACAAACATTATCTATCCAATCTGGTAAACCATCAATTAAATTAAATTGAATTAAAAAATGACAAAAAACGTAAAAGATGTGATACAACACAACCAACATTTAAATAAATAAACATGTATACATAATAAATGTACTTAATTAGTTAATAAAGATATCCAATTTCTGCTTTTAATACTGTGTAAGTTAACATTTTATTATTTTTATCTTGAAAAATCATTATCCTGTTTAAATTACATCATAATTCTATTTAGTGGTTATAATTATAATATTAATAATTTAAAAAAAAAAACATTGCCGGAAAAACGGCTTTTTTTAGATACAAGTTAGTTGTTTTGTCTGTCTAAAATATTTTATAATAAATTTTGTTTGTTTTACCACACCAAGTGAACCACAATGATTAATATAACTAAAAATTCAATGGTTGAATACCTGAACATTCAGTTACAACACCAAAATAGTATATCAATGTCACTATCACAACCAGTCGAAAACAATATCAGCATATCATCAACAGAATAAAATTTCCGTCAGCAACAACAACACAATCAATTATCAGTATCACAAACACCACCAGTTGATAACCAATCACATCAGCATCATCAACAAATTCAAGTAGCACAACATCAGCAACACGACAATACTATGACAGTTCAAACCCAAAGAATCATCAATAACATCAATATCAGACTATGCTAGTACGACAACAACATGTACCTAATACAAACCATCTAACAGTTTCATTTAAAAATGGACATTTATGTAGTAAAACATATGTTTTTGTGGTGTACGTATGAAAATTTCAATGTTCCAACCCACTGAACAAAAATAAAATACACAAAGTTATAAATTTCAGTTGTCATCATACAAATGTGTGACTTCTAGACAATTGAAAATTATGAATAAATTATTCTTATGATACATGGAAATTTTGGATATTGTTGAGCAATATTTAGATTTCATTTTGTTGATAATAATTAAATGACAAACTTGATTTATTATAATTGTAAAAAATGAATTTGTAACATATAAACAATTTAAAATTATGAATAAATTATTGTTATGATACATGGAAATTTTGGATATTGTTGAGCAATATTTAGATTTCATTTTGTTGATAATAATTAAATGATAAATTTGATTCATTATAATTGTAAAAAAAAAGTTTGTGACATATAAACAATTTAAAATTATGAATAAATTATTGTTATGATACATAGAAATTTCGGATGTTGTTGAACTCCATTTGGATTTCAATTTGTTGATAATAATTAAATAATAAACTTGATTCATTATAATTGTAAAAAATACATTTGTGTCATAAACAATTTAAAATTATGCGTAAATAATAATAATCATTTTTTTTAAATAATTATACAAAAAAGTGATAAATTATTATTATAATGAAGTTAAAAATCTTCAATACTTATTAATTAGTATCCAGACTTCAATTTTAACATGACGTTTTTTTGTTAACAAAAAAACAAGAAATAATGGTTTGGAAAATAGCCTAAAATATGAGTTTTATTTTTACCGATCGAAGTATAGATTTTTAGTGTCACCACTAAAGACCTATAGATGAAGCGCGCGGCGAACCAATATATACTAAAATCCAATATCATGTCCCCTTAAATGGAATTTTGGATAGTGCACCTGCGTTTACATTTAATTTAGCAGGTTTAAAAGAATACAAGCGTGTCTCGGCCCACTCTAAAAATATGAAAAATTGTATTCTGCTTCACAGAAGAGTTTCTCAAAAAAAAATTATAAATTTCAAAAATGGCCTTCTTGCCTTCCTTTCTTGTACGGGGGTAGTTTTTTTTTTTTAAGGGTCGAAAAAATGATAAAAAATTTTTGAAAAAATTTAAGGTCGTTTTTTGACCTAAAATTAACCCAAAAAAGAAAAATTAACTAAATCTGAACGGCATAGGGTTTTGACCCTGTGATTTGGCATGGAAACCGCCATATATGTATATATTAGAAAAAAATAAAAAGACAATTACTGGTACGATAACTCGTGAAAAAAATTAATTATATGATTGCATCTGTCTTCCTACCAATTTGATCTCAAAAAATGCATTCAATATCAGATTAATAATTATTTTAATAAATAAATGGCTAAGGAAGGAAATGTAATTAATAAAAACTGAATTGTTTATGCAATTACTTTTTAAGAAATTGTTTATTCAATTGTATCCAATCGTTCATTTAAAAAATCATTTATCAATAATTTTAGATATATTTTTGAATCTAGATATTATTAATAAGGATATTATTTTAAATAATTTAAATAGACAACAAGAGCACGATTTAATGAGTTCAAAATAAAAAAAAAAGTTGACATCACATATATTCTATAACTTTAAGTTTACAACAAAATTATTATATAATAATTTCTAGAAATCATTTCCATTTCAAATTATTTTATTTGGTTTGTTTGAAATTTATTTATGATTCAAAAAAAGCCAAAATAAGGAATAAAGATATAGAAGGAAGGTAATTAGGAGTAGACAAAATATTAATTAAAAAAAATTTAATCAAGAAAATCGTATTTTTCGTACATTTTGTTTATCATAATTAGTTCAGCATCTGAAAGATCATTATTTTCTTCTGCAAATTTAATTAATTCATTATCAATCATGTTATTTTATATGTCGGTAGAATTAATTTCATTTACTGGTCGATTACTATTAACTTCGTTATTATTAATCGTTTTAATTAATGATTCATTTAATAGATTTTTTTTTCAAATTTTTTGTTTCTCATCTACTAAAATTTCTCGGGCTAAAGATAATCATTTAAATTCCACGTTAATACTTTCGTATTGTGAATTTTAAATGTTGACTGTTTTTAATTTCGTGGAATCATTCTTTTGATAATACTTTGCTGTTGACCTGAATTGTAATTTTTTTTGTACAGTTTGCTTCTTATCAATCACATTTAAATTACTAATAATAATTGTACTTGTTGTTGTTGTTGGTACTATTGCATGTATTGGTGTTGTTAATAATGATGATGAATTAGATGTTGTAGTTGTTGTTATTGGTATTATTGTTGATGTTGTTGATGTTATTGTTATTGGTGGTAATGATGATAGACCATCTGGTCTTTTTGCATCGTTGGCAGTTGAATTATTTGTTATATCAATCGGTTTTTCTAAATTAATGTCATCATGCTGGTAAGATATATCAAAATCAAAGGTCGGATCATCTTTATGGTCCATTGATTCCATAATATCGTCATCTTCATGATTTAATGATGATGATAATAATGCTGAGGCTTTTTTTGATTTCATAAAATCATTCTTTTGATTATACTTTGCTATTGACTTGAATTGTAATTTTTTTTGTACAGTTTGCTTTTTATCAATTACATTTAAATTACTATTAATAATTGGACTTGTTGTTGTTGTTGGTACTATTGCATGAATTGGTGTTGTTATATCAAAATCAAAGGTTCGATCATCTTCATGGTCTATTGATTCCATAATATCGTCATCTTTATGTCTTGACACCGCAAAATTATTAAGTCGTTTCGGAAAATAAGAGCTAGTGATAATTGTACTTTCAATCGATCATCAATATGTTCTATCACACGCCGTCGTTTTGCTGGTCCTGTAACATGATCTTGTCGACATCTTGGTATAGGTACTTCATCTGGCTCACAGTTTTCGTGATCTGCAAGGCTTATTGCACTTGCAGTTGCTTGGCAGTAATGGCATGGCTGTTCTATTCTTATTTTTCTGTAAATTTCTTGTTTCAATTTTTCGGTTATAGTTTTCTCTAGAAACATTTCAATGTTCAACCTGGAAGATAAAACATTTTTAAACGATATTAAATATTTAAAATATTACTAGATTGATGGAGTTATCGAATAATGAAGTATAATAAATTATGAAATTGACATATTTTCTTTTTTTTTTTTACCTGGTGTTTGTCAACAGTTTTTGGCCATTTATGATAATATTTTTTCTGTCGTATTCAGTTGATAAGTTACTAATTTTTTTTTTTTCCTATTGATTTCACATATTTATTTATATTACCTGTATTAAATAAAACATGATTTTTTTAATTTTTATGTTCAAAAAATGTTCATAAAAAATTATGTGCACATATATTTGTTGAATAATGTAAATAATATACTTACTTAAAATTTCTTCTGTTGTTTTTTTATGACACTGAGTCGTCATTAAATGCTCACGAGCTTCAAGGTCGTCGTTTATTTTGTTTACTGAATACGGAAGTATAAATTTTATTTTGGACGACTATGTTGATTTGAGGACTTCTTTAAATAAGGCTGTTGGTGGATATTTTTCAACGTTAACATAATTAGCCAATACTGCCATGACCTCGTCAAAAGTGATGTTCAAGAGCAAGAGGTAAGGCCCAGGCCAGCTTCAACAATTTCCATTCTTCTTCAGATTGTTGGTCGAATGGCAGGTTCATATTTAACCAGCATTGGCTTATTTTCTGTATTATTTATTAATAATTTTTCAAATTAGTTTATTATATTTTTTTATTAAAGTATTTTATAAAATGTATACCTTGATGTAATAATACCGAGTACAACGAATTTTTGCCATCTCAAAAAATAGCTTCAATACACTGACAACTACTTCCCTGAGCTCTGTGGTGATTAGTTTCAGGTTTTTTATACCTGGTGCTGAATTTAAAATATAGTATATTATTTGTTTCAGCATTTCATATGTTTCTTTTTTATAAATTACAAAAATAACTGGAAAAATCTGTGAATAAAACAAAACAATTAATATTATATTTTCGAATTTTTTTTTTAGTTTAAAAACTATGGAAAAATTACATACATTCTCATTTTCAACTTGGTATATTACACACATATTTGCATTGAGATTATTTCCAATATCACGTAAAAATTCAAAGTAAAGATGTTTCGCATTATCTAAATGTTTGTAAGACTCTTCTTTTTTTCCAAAAATAAATGCAACATTGTCGTCTGTGATGATTTTAGATAATAATATTTCTTTTGAATTTCTATATGTTGGAACTGATTCTTCGAAATCTGTCCAATTGTTTAATATAATATTTTGATCATCTTTTTTTCTGACATTTCGTACAAACGATTCTAATGTCGAGAACATCATGTTTTGAGCATTTATTTGGAATCTAAGTGATGAATTAAAAATAATTAAAACTAGAACATTTAGGTTTTCATTTCATATTTATATAATCGCGTGTATTTGTTAAATAAAATACATGAAGATTAATTTTTTTTTAACAATAATTATCATTTCTTAAGTACATAGTTACTGACGTATTATATTCTCATGTAAACTTATATGTATTGTATATATACATAATATGTTTGCAAAATATAGTATTATGATCTAATTAATAATATTACTAATATAATTATCTATATTTTCATTTATAAATAATTCATAAAATTAAGTCATGAACAAATTATAAACAAAAAAAAACTTAAAATCAAAAAACTAAACTTATATTTAAAATGAAAATTTCAATCACATCGTTCTAAATAATGGCAAGTCAAAAATAATTATTCATAGAAAAAAAAAAAAACAAAAATAAAATTTATAAAAAGTATAATGATTATAATTAAATAATTATAGTAGAATCACTCTGGTAGATTCATGACGAAAGACACAATATCACGAGCCTCTGCGTTTGTATGTACACCCTTTTTACGTAACATTGTGTACATTTTGTATTTGTTACGATATTTAGCCTGATCATCATGATCGTGTAATATTTCATTTATATTCTTCGTGGTAACTGTAATACTTCCATTTTCGTCCTTTATCAAGATCGTATGGCAATGGCGTCTTCCGTAAAACTTACACCTATACTCTCCAGGAGGTGCAATTTCCAGCGGATATTTTAGCACTACTCAATCACCAGCAGACCGTTGAAATGCATATACTTGATCTTTAAAGGAGTACACCCATGAGTTTTTTTGGATTCCCGGGATAGTGACAAAATGATCTTTTTTAATTTAAAATGAAAAATACATTTTTTTTACAACTAATACTTAAATAAACTATATACAGCAATGCTATTCTTAAAATATTAATCAACTATTTAATATTATTAAATGTAATTATATAAAGCAACTTACTGATTCTTCGTCCATTTCAAGTTTTTTAAATATTATTAATAAAAACACTTTAAAAATATAAATTTTAATAATGGGCGGTTAAACGTTCACACCTTGTGAAAGCACTGGTATTCATGAGGAATGATCATTTCGTAGTCCCAAACGGCTTTAGCCCCACCCATCTCTAAAATTTTTTCCACTTTTTGGGATACTCAGACTCATTCGGCAGACCACGCATCTGTCACAATGGATATTTTTATTTATTTATTTATTTTTTTTTTCTAATAAATTATGAAAATTTTTATACAGATACATTTTATGAATATTAACATATACAAAAAAAATATTTTTTAATATTATAAGTTAAATAAACTATGATTTTTATTTCATGTATTGAAAATATAAATTATTATTTTATTTCCTTACAATAAAACCTGTTAGTACACTGTTATATTTTTGTCTCAATTGAAAAAATCCAAAAAAAAAAAAATTTTTTATTTCTTTAAAAATTCTGATTTTTTTTAGTTAATTAACTCTATTAATAAAATCCAATCTGTTTTTCGAGGAGCCCAGTGAGAATGACAAAAAGCACTTAGCTTTATCTGTGCTGTGAGTTTTCAGCTCTTTGTTTTGATTTTGTTATTCTCTTGAAAATAATGGGAATATAGACAAGTAAAAACTTGTGTCTCGTTCAACATCATATTCACGTCAGATTGATTCAAGCGTAACACAAACGCATAAAATATTTTGATATATTCTACTATTTTCATAGTGTAAATTGCTAATGTTTGTTTAGTGTTACGAACAGTTTAAATTCTTTTCTTGACAAAAACATTATTATTCTATTATTTAATAAAATATATTTAATACATTTATTAATTATTAAAATATATTTAAAGTGAATTTTGAACAGTGAATATATAATAAAAAGTATTTATAAGTCATGGCTGAAAAAGCAACACTGGTAAGTTTATACTTTTAAATTTTAAATTTTTATACAATAATAGTTATTAATAATATGAAAAAATTATAAAATTTGTTAAAATATAATTTTAAATGGAAAAAATATATATTTAATTAATATTAACCAAATCAGTTTTTTTTTTTTTTTTTTAATTTTTTGATGATTGTGGAATGAATGGTTTGAAATACAATATTCGTTCACTTTTGATTATATATATTTAATGATCACAAAATAAATTGAAAAATAAAGTTCATTGTTTGGTAAATAAAAATGATAATATTTAATTAGCCCGTAGGATTTAGACAAGGTAAAATAAGACAAATTTTATAAATTAGATTTTAAATTATTATTATTATTATTAGCATCAAATAAAATGTTACTAGCATTAACAATAGCTTCAAGAAAATTGAATATACAAATATATGCTTTTTTTATAAAAAGATTTATTTATTATGCTAAGTATCTTTTTTATTTAATGAAAAATAAGTTTCAGTCAATAAAAAAAAAAATGTAATTTCGGAAAAAATTAAACAAATCAACGGTATGAGTGGTTAGAGTTAATGCTGATGAAAGTAAATATAATTCTGCTTATTTATCAATATAAATGTAGCAATTAATTAATTTTTAATTCATAATATCTTTGATTATAATAAAAATTAAATAGTTCTTTTTTTCGGTCTCGTATAAATAAAAATTAAACTTCAATATTATTCTAAATACAAAAAATAGAATATTCTTACGTCCCAAAAGTAAGCAAACCAATATGAGCACAAACGATTATGAATAGCACTGGAATATTATGCTCTTTTTATGTTATTTTTGAGTGCAACTCGCGATTTTTGTGCTCTTATATATTTTTTTCTATGCAATGTTGTGCCAGCTTAAACTTAAGTCAGCACAACTTTTTCAATAATTGGCCCATCGACACGTAATATGGCCCAAAATTATGTGCTTTTTATTTGTTTTTAATCTACGTTAATAAATATTTGAATTTTTTTTTAATGACCCTTTTTTAATTAATTTTTTCATTTTTTATGCAATGTTGTGCCAGCTTAGACTTAAGTCAGCACAACTTTTTCAATAATTAACCGATCGACACGTAATAGGCTCAGAATTATGTATTATTTATGTGTTTTCAGTCTACGTTAATAAATATTTGAATTTTTTTTTATTGACCCTTTTTTAATTAATTTTTCTATTTTTTATGCAATGTTGTGACAGCTTAGACTTAAGTCAGCACAACTTTTTTAATAATCAACCGATTGACATGTAATGAGGCCTAAAATCATGTGTTATTTATGAGTTTTTAGTCTACGTATATAAATAATTTTAAAAAACTTTTCCAATTTGTAGAGATCTTGTTTTACTTATTATTAAGAACGATAGAAAAAAATCTAAAACTACTAGAACTACAGAAAAAGAAGCTGAAAATAAAAATGACTGACAACACCGTTGGTATTAAGAGAATTAATAAAATACTATGAATAAATTCCTTCAAATTATTGACAAAGTAATGTCCTGTAATTATACTATGGAGCGAATATCAATTTTAAAGCCTAAATATAAAAGAAATTATTTTAATAGGAAGTTTTTGTTTTTGTAAATGCTATCTCATACTTAATTAGTAATGTAAGAAAATTGAAATATAATGTATAACTTACCTTTGATATAAAGCTGTGAATACATGTGTTATTGTGAAATAAAGATACGGAAAAACCCGAATAAATTTAAGGTACATGTTCAATGTGAATTATTTTTTTGAATTCTAACAAATTGATTTCTTACATGATAAACTCAGTTGAAATCGGATTATTCTAATTTTTTTATGTCATGATTGGAAATAACTCTTAAAATTTTAAAATAATTCAATTTCCAACATTTTTTTTGGGTTCTTGTTGTTCTATTTTCGGGTCAAGTTTCATGTCGATCAGTTGATTATTAAAAAAGTTGTGCTGACTTGAGTCAAAGCTAGCACAACATTGCATAAAAAATAAAATAAATTAATTAAAAAAAGGTTAAAAAAAGAAAAAAAATTATTTATACACCTAGAATAAAAACACATAAAAAGCACATGATTTGAGGCCTTATTACATGTCAATCAGTTGATTATTGAAAAAGTTGTGCTGACTTAAGTCTAAGCTGTCACAACATTGCATAAAAAATAGAAAAATTAATTAAAAAAGGGTCAATAAAAAAAAATTCAAATATTTATTAACGTAGAATAAAAACAAATAAAAAGCACATAATTTTGGGCCATATTACGTGTCGATGGGTTCATTATTGAAAAAGTTGTGCTGACTTAAGTTTAAGCTGGCACAACATTGCATAGAAAAAAATATATAAGAGCACAAAAATCGCAAGTTGCACTCAAAAATAACATAAAAAGAGCATAAAATTCCAGTGCTATTCATAATCGTTTGTGCTCATATTGGTTTGCTTACTTTCGGGACGTAATATTCTTTTTCAATGAAAATAAAAAAAATAAAACATTTGAATAAATCTTTTAAAATGGATATAAAATGAATAATTAGTAATTTTGAGGGAAAAAATGGTTAGGTAGATAAAAGAAAGTCTTTGTCGAATTATTTTTTAAAAAATTATCCGACAAACATGTTGTGCACTTGTCTTTTTTTAAAATGCATCTCCTTCTTTAGCTATATAATTACACATTTAAAACGTTGAAAATAAAAATTCAATTTTAAACAATTTTATTTTTTATATTCATTTATGTTGTATCTTCTTTTTAATTTTAGGAAGAAGATGAAATATTAGTACTTGCGGGAAAGTTTAAAAACTCTCGGAAGTATTTTATTTGAGATCATATATTTTACAAATTAGGAAATACTTCGAGCTCTAAAGAAACATATGTATGTTCATATGCATATAAAAAACGTAAAAAATGTAATGCAAGAATAATCACAGATAAAGAAAATAAATTATTTTTTACGAATGAAAAGCATGACCATGACAGTAGCAAAAAAGTCCTAAAAAACATTTAAATGGAAAATGCTCTAAAAGAAGCGGAAAAACTTCCTAGCAGTCCTCAACAAATTTATGACAAAATAGCACCCCGGTATGTATATTAAAATATTAAACAAAGAATATTTTTCAAGAATTTATAAATTATATATGTATATTAGACTGTTAAAGAAAAAATATCTTTTTTTTTCTTCTCCCACCCCTTAAAATAATAGTACTCATCGAGACAAACCATGTACTAATATTTTTTTATTTTTTTTTTTAATGTAGCTCATCGACTTTTAATATTTTCCATTTAAAATACATGTAACCAGAGTGCTCGTTTCGTACTTTTGTTTATAACTTGATCAATTTTCAAGCTAGAGATTTGAAACTAGAACCATTTGAAAGCTTAAAAAAAAAGCTTTAAAGAAAACATTCAAAAAAAAATTCAGCGGTTTTTTGAATAAAAAATGTTATTAATGTTTATTTGTAAAAAAACGAAAATTTTTTAATTTATAGACTTCTAAGTATTTATTAAAAAAAAAAAATTCAACATATAATATATAATATCGTAAGCTTTTTAATAGAGCTTTCTAAATATTCAATTAGTTTTTAAATATATTAATTATTTTACAAGTTATCATTATTTGTTTATAAAAAAATTGCATAAATAACGCTGTTTTTTTTTTTTTAATATTTGATAATAAAATTTTTTTTCCAATGTTTTCTTCAAAGCTTTTTTTTAAGCTTTCAAACGGTCCTAATTTCAAGTCGCTAGCTTGAAAATTGATCAAGTTATAAATTATTAAAAAAAAAAAAAAAAAAAAGTACATGGTTTGTCTTGATGAGTACTAACATTTTAAGGGGTGGGAGAAGAAAAAAAAAAATTTTTTTTTTTTTTGAAACAGTCTAATGTATATTATAACGAATATCAAAATGTGAAAAATAATAAAATTGATTTATTATATCGTCACATTAAAGGAAGGAGGGCGTAAGTGCCAAAAACGTCATTTTATTATTAAAAGTTTATTAAAAAATTATCTATTTATATAAAAAAAAAATAAATGAATTATCTTTTCCTGGAGACCTTTTTTTTCTTTAGCTATTTGTTGATTAAACATAATTGATTCATATCAAAAATTATTTTGATAATGGAAAAAAGGCATAAGTCCCTGGATATACGCCTTTCATCCTTTATCAAAGGTTGTTACGCCCTTTTTCCTTTTTCCTTTTTTTTTTTTTATGTCTTAAAATTGGATGAAAAATCCGAAAATTAATAAATTTGGACTTACGCCGTTTTTCCTTTATTAAAACGGAAAATCCCAAAAATGGCACTTACGCCCTTCATCCTTTAATGCGACGATATTATTTATGTGGAGTATCATTTGATATTATTTTTTAAATCAATGAATGGTTTTTTTATATCAATATTAATAAATGAAATTTAGTTGATAATTAATAAATCTAAAAGACAAATGGCTAGAAAAAAGGTATTATTGTTTAATTAATTTTTTTCAGAATAATCATACAAGTACACGTCTTCTTATTGAATACATCTTTCCTCAAATTTATTAATTATCAATATGCATTTTTGATTATCAAATAGCTAGGGAGATAGATTTAATTGTTTAAATAATTTTTAATAGCTTTTTTTTAGTTATTTGTTTATTAAAAAATTATCTATTTATCTAAAAAAAAAAAATAAATTATCTTTTCCTGGAAACCTTTTTTTTCTTTAGCTATTTGTTGATTAAACATGATTTATTCATTTAAAAAAAATTTTTTCTACGAGTAGGAAGACAGATGCAATCATATCAATAATTTTTTCATGAGTAATTGAACCAGTAATTGTCTTTTTACAACTGCAATTATTATCTCCAGCCCTAAAAATTTTAGTAGATAAGAAACAAAAAATGAGAAAAAAAAATCTATTAAATGAATAATTAAATAAAACAAGTAATAATAACGAAGTTAATAGTAATCGACCAGGAAATGAAATTTATTCTACTGAAATATTAAATAACATAATTGATAATGAATTAATTAAATTTGCAGAAAAAAATAATGATCTTTCAGATGTTGAACTAATTATGATAAACAAAATGTACGAAAAATACGATTTCCTTGATTAAATCTTTTTTAATTAATATTTTGTGTACTCCTAATTACCTTCCTTCTATGTCTTTATTCCTTATTTTGGCATTTTTTAATCATAAATAAATTCAAAATAAACCAAATAAAATAATTTGAAATGAAAATGATTTCTAAAAATTATTATATAATAATTTTGTTGTAAACTTAAAGTTATAGAATATATGTGATGTCAACTTTTTTTTTTATTTCAAACTCATTAAATCGTGCTCTTGTTGTCTATTTAAATTATTTAAAATAATATTCGCATTAATAATATCCAGATTTAAAAATATATCTAAAATTATTGATAAATGATTTTTTAAATGGACGATTGGATACAATTGAATAAACAATTTCTTAAAAAGTAATTGCATAAATAATTCAGTTTTTATTAATAACATCTTCTTCCGTAGCCATTTGTTTTTCGAAATAATTATTTATCCGATATTGAATGCATTTTTTGAGGTCGAATTGGTAGGAAGACAGATGCAATCATATAATTAATTTTTTTCACGAGTTATCGTACCAGTAATTGTCTTTTTATTTTTTTCCAATATTTATATATATATATATATATATATATATATAAATATATATATTCTCTTTCAAGTTGAAATCAACTGAATTATAAATGAAAAAATATTAAATTGCCATGCCAGCGGCCTCTTTCAATTTTTTTTAAAATGAATAATTGTCTTGTTTTACCATTTGCTGTTAGAAATCGCTCGCTACTATTTTTGAGTATACTTTTCTTGATTACACTCTATGCAAGCTCACAATTTGTGAGTAGACTTTTTGTGAGTACACTTCTCTGTGAGCATACTATTTGAATTAGAACTATCCCCTATACTAACTGACCCGGCAAACGTTGTTTTGCCATACATATACATATATGCCAGCCACGAAATAATTGCATTTAACGAAAGTAGGGAATAATAATTTTTTTCTCAAATACTTCTTTCATGACAGACAATATTAATATATCATTTGAAAGTGCGGGCCTTGATTTCCATATATGTCTACATATATATTTTTTTTTTGAAAATCTAGAATTTGTAAGGTTATTCTTGAAGATTCGAAATTTTTAAAACTTAAATACAAAAATTTACGCAAATTACCAAGACATTTTCTATTATAATTTTTTTTATGGATATAAATCAATGGTAAAGATTTGAAAATTTTTAAAATTTTAAAGACTTTTAAAATAAAAAAAAAAACAACATATTTATAATATATTTAAAAATCGAGGCACACTATTCAATTAATAATATGATATTGACTGCCATGGAAGGAATTTTCCAAAAAAAAAAAAAAAATTTCCTTCAGAAAAGAAGTTTTGCAGTCAGTCAAATTCAGAAAAAAAGTGGTTGAAACACCCTCGAGGGAAAGTCGGGAAATTCTAAAAAACATTGAGGATCCTCATTTTATCTCAGTGAATTAAAAAGTGGATACAAAGTTCAAATTCATTAAGGTTTCCTCTGAAAAACAGAAAAGTACTATTATTTTGGTTTAGGGGTCCTGTATATCACTGCGTTTATTGAGTAGCCTTTATTTATAAATTTCATTACGTCTATGGCATAAAAATCGTATAAATTTTTTATTTTGTGTACACGGATAAAAACCCAATTCGTTGCAGAAAAAAAGAAAATTCTTAAATTTTTTTTATCGTAGTTGTCTTGCCAAGGACTACAATTTGATAGTCATTCAGAGATTTTATAGTGGCAAACGAACTTTTTAAAAATAAAAATGTAAGGTATTTTAACTTATAGTCTTATCCTCGCATATAAAAGTTGTCAATTTTGACATTTATCATCTCAAAAACAAGAAGTTAAAAAAATCTAAAAAAAGTTAAAAGTATAAATATTTATTTTATTTGAAAAATAAGCCAAAAAAAAAAGATACAAATCATCAATTTTGTGACTCTTCAATTATTTGGAAGCAACCGTAATAGAGTTGAATATATTAAGAGACAGTATTAACAAAGTGAATATGCACAACGAAATATGATCTGCTGACGGGCAGCAAGCACGCGTGGTCATTTCAGATGCATTGTTTTAATCATGCGTCGCGATTCATTTTTACTCGCATGATTGCAAATCACACGATGCACTTTCAAATTTCTCTCTTTTATTATTAATATAAAATAATAAAATATAAAATAAAAAATATAAAATATAAAAAATATAACATATTAAATAATATATATATAAAAACAAAACAAAAATCGATCGATTTCAAAAATTTTTTTGTTTAAAAGGCACCGATTCTTACTAATACATGGTTTGAACAAAAAAATTTTTACTCAAAAAATTACAATAATTTGATTTGTTTATAAAAAATAAATATTAAAAATTCAATTATAACTTCAATAATTGATTGATTTTGTTTTTTTTTTTTTTTTTTGTTTAAAGAGAATGGATACAAACTTTATTGTTTATGAAAAAAAAAAATTTTTACTTGCAAAATAACAACAATATGAAATATTAAATAAAGATTAATATTAAAAATTAAATTATATTTTTAAAAGTTAATCAATTTTGATTGTTTTTTTTTTTTTTTTTTGTTTAAAAAGAATGGATACAAACTTTATTATTTATGGAAAAAAAAAAAATTTTACTTGAAAAATAACAACAATATAAATCGTTTATCAAAAATCAATATTAAAAATAAATTACGAATTCAATTATTGATCGACTTTGATTTTTTTTTTCTTTTTCAAAAAAAGACGGATTCAATTACTTGTTGAATTATTGTAAAAAAAATCATTTAATCAATTTCACGTTCTCGCACAACGCATTTAAAATTACGAGAAATAAATTTTTAAATAAACAAATAATTATGGAAAAAGATTTCCCATTCTCAACAATATTATAGTAAGAATCTGTCCGTTTTTTGAAAAAAAAAAAAAATCGAAATCGATCAATCACTGAATTCGTAATTTATTTTTAATATTTAATTTTTAACAAACGATTTATATTGTTGTTATTTTTTATGTGAAAATTTTCTTTTCCAGAGATAATATTCTGTATATATTCGTTCTTTTATTGAAAGGAAAAAAATAATAAAAATCGATCAATTATTCAATTTTCAATATTAACTTTTAATATGAATTGTTATTAAACAATTTATATTGTTATTTTTCAAGTAAAAATTTTTTTTTTCCCATAAATAATAAAGTTTGCATACATTTTTTTAAACAGAAAAAAAAAAACGATCAAAATTGATCAATATTTGAAGTTATAATTTAATTTTCAATATTAATCTTTGATCAACAATTTATATTGTTGTTATTTCTTAAATAAAAATTTTTTTTTCCCATAAATAATAAAGTTGTATTCATTCTCGTTAAACAAAAAAAAAACAATCATATCGATCAATTATTGAAGTTCTAATTTAATTTTTAATATAAATTTTTAATAAACAATTTATGGTGTTGTTATTTTTCATTTTGGTTTCGATTATTTAAACAAAAGTAGTGAAATAAAAACAAAACAAAAATCTCAAATTTTTAGATACAAAAAAGACTCATTTTTTCCCTTTATTGCAGAATTGTAGATCATCAGAATTCGTACTTTTTTATTCAAAGTTTTCGAAAACAAAAGCAGCGAAATAAAAGTGAAAAAATTTATTTGAATAAAGTTAACTATTGTTCATTGAATGCAACCTTTTTAATTTGCTTGATTCTGGATTAAAAAAATGAGGCGGTTTTTTGACAATTACTAATTCGAATTTACAAACAATTGTATTGTATATGAATACTTACATCTTTCTTTCTTTACACCGTATAGACTTTTTTTTACAGTATATGACTTTTACAGGTAAAAGACAAAAACTGTATAAATGCTTAGATTTATAAAGCGGTCAAAATATGCAATTGTTTCCTTTTTAAAATAACATGGATATGATGCAAAGAGACGAGACAGGGCTAGAGTGAGCTTTCTCTACGAAAAATTTTCTTTCGTCAGGTATCTCTCTAGGAAATAAAATTTTATTGGTTCCACCTTTAATTTGGATAATTACTTTCTTTTTCAGTAATATTCATCGAAGAGGTGCGAGATTTTCTCGATCCTGACATTTACTCTATTATATTTTAAATCTATATATTCAAAATTAATTTTAGATTCATTCAAATAACAATTCTAAGGTATACAACTGATTGAATACACAACAAAAAATGTGCAAAACTTAAAATAAAAGATAGAAACTAAATTATCTATCCCTTGATTTTTTTACTCGTATCTGAACAACGGTATCGTAACACGCAGAAAGAAAATTTATGTAGACTGTCTTCGTTGGAAAAATTCGAATTAGTAATTGTCAAAAAACCGCCTCATTTTTTTAATCCAGAATCAAGCAAATTAAAAAGGTTGCATTCAATGAACAATAGTTAACTTTATTCAAATAAATTTTTTCACTTTTATTTCGCTGCTTTTGTTTTCGAAAACTTTGAATAAAAAAGTACGAATTCTGATGATCTACAATTCTGCAATAAAGGGAAAAAATGAGTCTTTTTTGTATCTAAAAATTTGAGATTTTTGTTTTGTTTTTATTTCACTACTTTTGTTTAAATAATCGAAACCAAAATGAAAAATAACAACACCATAAATTGTTTATTAAAAATTTATATTAAAAATTAAATTAGAACTTCAATAATTGATCGATATGATTGTTTTTTTTTTGTTTAACGAGAATGAATACAACTTTATTATTTATGGGAAAAAAAAATTTTTATTTAAGAAATAACAACAATATAAATTGTTGATCAAAGATTAATATTGAAAATTAAATTATAACTTCAAATATTGATCAATTTTGATCGTTTTTTTTTTTCTGTTTAAAAAAATGTATGCAAACTTTATTATTTATGGGAAAAAAAAAATTTTTACTTGAAAAATAACAATATAAATTGTTTAATAACAATTCATATTAAAAGTTAATATTGAAAATTGAATAATTGATCGATTTTTATTATTTTTTTCCTTTCAATAAAAGAACGAATATATACAGAATATTATCTCTGGAAAAGAAAATTTTCACATAAAAAATAACAACAATATAAATCGTTTGTTAAAAATTAAATATTAAAAATAAATTACGAATTCAGTGATTGATCGATTTCGATTTTTTTTTTTTTTCAAAAAACGGACAGATTCTTACTATAATATTGTTGAGAATGGGAAATCTTTTTCCATAATTATTTGTTTATTTAAAAATTTATTTCTCGTAATTTTAAATGCGTTGTGCGAGAACGTGAAATTGATTAAATGATTTTTTTTACAATAATTCAACAAGTAATTGAATCCGTCTTTTTTTGAAAAAGAAAAAAAAAATCAAAGTCGATCAATAATTGAATTCGTAATTTATTTTTAATATTGATTTTTGATAAACGATTTATATTGTTGTTATTTTTCAAGTAAAATTTTTTTTTTTTCCATAAATAATAAAGTTTGTATCCATTCTTTTTAAACAAAAAAAAAAAAAAAAACAATCAAAATTGATTAACTTTTAAAAATATAATTTAATTTTTAATATTAATCTTTATTTAATATTTCATATTGTTGTTATTTTGCAAGTAAAAATTTTTTTTTTTCATAAACAATAAAGTTTGTATCCATTCTCTTTAAACAAAAAAAAAAAAAAACAAAATCAATCAATTATTGAAGTTATAATTGAATTTTTAATATTTATTTTTTATAAACAAATCAAATTATTGTAATTTTTTGAGTAAAAATTTTTTTGTTCAAACCATGTATTAGTAAGAATCGGTGCCTTTTAAACAAAAAAATTTTTGAAATCGATCGATTATCAAAGTTTTTATTTTTGTTTTAATTATAATTTTTTAATAAAAAATTGTGTTTTGTTATTATTTTTCAAGTAAAAAATTTTTTTTTCTCTATAATATAAGAGTGTCAACTTGCTTTTTTAAACAAAAAAAAAATTTTTCAAATCAATCAATTATTGAAGCTATTATCCAATTGTTAATTTAATTTTACAATAAATAATTGCTTTTGTTATTATTTTTTGGCCACGGATGCACGGAAAGCAAATTCAAAACAAATATCGTTTCAAGTTTTTTTTTTCTTTAATTTTTTTTTTTTTTTTGACGTCATCAGATTAACCCCTGAGTTAAGATGATAATCATCTACAACTTTAAAAATTAATAACTAATTTACGGTTGGTTTAGAAAAATTCATTTGAACTACCCCCCCTAAAAAATTTTTATCTATAATTTTCATATAAATTTTTTTCTCTATCTCTAACAGGAACCGCGAAATCAACGTTTTTTTTTTATTTATTTCACCTCTTTCCGGCGGGGTTAGAATTTTTTAAATAATTTTTTTGAAATCGCGAGGGTCGAATTAGTTTATAATAATTTTTTTTTTTAAAATGCAACCAAATTTAAAAAATGCTCATTTAAAACGGATTTTTCCTCTATCAACTGTCTCTATGGACATGCGCAGCTGCGAATTTATGCATGTGTGTAAATATGTACATGCATAAGAATAAATATGTCGTGGAATAAAAAAAGAGAGTAGAGTGACACGATGAACGTGAAAGAGAGAAAAATGCAGAAACTCGACAATTTTACTAAAATATTTATTTTTTAGTCAAATCTTGTACCTGGCTTATTCGGAATATTATATCTTTTTAACCATACATCGGAAAAATTCAAGATTAGGCTTATTGGATAGGGAAATATCGACATTAATAAGGAAAGTAATTTTAGTTTTCATTTATAATAAATATTAAGAGAGTTATTGAGCAAATAAAAATTCGTGACGTCATACCCATGCAACCTATTTATATTATATACCCGGTAAGTCTCGCGCTGGGAAAAAATGAGTCGAGACTCTACCGAGTCTCTTGATATATATGTACATAATATTTCAAAAACCAATATAG
>WSYQ01001577.1:0-45368 GCA_011426435.1 Lysiphlebus fabarum
CCATAATAAAATTTACTGTAAATTTTTATCTGTGTATACATATGTTAATCTTATTTTTATTTTCTTTAATGCATATATATTATCATTTGGATTGTGTTGAATAATTTAGTTGGTGTAAGTGTGCGCAATACACGGAACAGAGAAAAAAGATAAGAGAGAAAGCATCTCGTGTTGCCATATCCACGTTTTCAACGTGACGTCCATCGGTTGGCAACTATAAATTTTACAACTAAATAATTAATATCTTTTCAACGACGATGAGGAAATAATTTTTTTTTCATAATTTTCGGAGTTCTACAAAGTATAAATCGTTGAAAAAAAATCAGTTTGAATTGAGAATTCTAAAAATACAAGCGCAAACGTACCTTTACTCCTTATGCTCGCGTTGTTGTTCAAACTCCCTTGAGCTATTGCAAACATTTTTGAAAATAAATCAAATTTTTTTCATATAAAAAGACAGTGTGAGAATCATCTTCAATACATCTTCAACAATGTCCAAACAATAACATTGAAGCACTACATATAATCAAACATTTAAAAATGATTAAAAAAAAATTTCTATAGATTATGAAAAGTAGACATCATATTTGATAATTACTTTAATTTTAATCATAATTATCAATCAAATCCATATAGCTGCAGAAATCTCGTATTGCTATATGAGAATGAAAATGAATTGTCAATCAAACATAAGAGAGTCAATTTCAAGCAGTAATAAATAACAACAAAAAAAGTTTCAAATTTTTATCATTTATTTATTTATTTTTTTTCACATCGATGGAATTCTAACAAATTTTATATTAAAAAATTGGTGTATAACAATTAAATTTAACTTCGTACCATTTTTACCTTCTGTATGTTTTCATTAATCTCAAAACACAGTATAAAATAATTGTATAAATATATAAATACGATTGGAAAAATAAATATATTAAATTATAAAAACGACGTACATGTAGAGAGTAATATTATTCATTATAGTGGTCAAGTCTATAAAGTGGGCGAGCGCGTCAGAAAAGAGACTGCCGATTATTAACTACTTTTCAGCATCCCGATTTTCTTATACTACATAAATAATAATAATAATAATAATATTACTTTTTTTTTTTTTTTTTTTTTTTTTTTTTTTTTTTTTTTTTTTTTTTTGTTAACTTCAATTTATACAAAACCGTTTCTTAAAAACAACACAGTATATTCAACACGAACGATTAATATTCTTTCATGATATCCTCGTTAAGAGATACTATCATTTTTTTTTATTCAATAATAGCTTATTATTTTTATGAGCATATTCAATGTATCACTTTTTGACTGTGATTGGCCCTAAAATTCGACAATAAAATTTTTATATAGAAGAAAAAAGTCAGCTTATATGTTGAGCACTTATTTTTATTCTATTTCTCAAATCTTGATTAAAACGTTACGTGTATAATATAAAAAAAGAAAAAGTCTCATTATAGTTGTTTAATTACTGTACAATTACGAGATGGATTCTTTTTATAGCAAGGTCTGTTTAAATTTAAATTCAACTTTTTTCATTGCACAGGCATAAGATAAAGAATGTATAAATATGATAATACAGTAATATAGATAGGAATACAAATAATAAATTACTGTACACGTTATTGGTTAGTTTTTCATGTAATCCACGGTTTAATTGACTTATACACAGTAGACTTTAACGACAGTTGAATTTTTACTTTTCAAAAAAAGCAATTAGTTAGTTTAAAAAAAAAATGATAAAATTTGAAATATTCACATTACATGGCTTTTTCGTTCATTTATTGTGATTATTATTATTATTATTGATAAGTAATGATAACTATAAGTTAAATAATAAAATTTTATATAAGGGCTTGACAGAAAGGTCAAAAAATAATTACAAAACAACAGTCTCGATATATTTACGTGAATCAATTACTCTCCATCGTAGAACATAATAATGGTAATGTATAATATTATAAATTGTTAACTAAAAACAAATAATTCTGTTATTTTAAATTAACATTAGTCATATATATTAAATTGAATAAAGACAACAAATTTCTTTACATATTCATTCTAGCATAAAAACGGAACGAATAAAAAATATTAATGATTAAAAAAAAAAAATAAAAACAAGACCATGTCAATTTATTGAACTTCGTATTTTAACATGATGGATAAGGCACGTAGCAGTTTCAATCATATATATATATATATGTATATGTAAATTTGAAATAAAAAAATTATTCCGTCTTTCCAGAAGCGAGAAAGAACAGTTTGTTATTAAATTCTTACGCGATGATAACAGTAAACTTCTGTTAATAGTAAATATATCTATTGCAAATAATTACATATCACAATTTTGTTTTATTTTATATTATATTTGAAGAATAACATAATAAAAAAAAAGAACTCAATAAAATTGAATTGAATATCATATTTTCATATGTTTTTTTTTTTTTGTAACATGGAATTTATTTTTTCTAACAAATAGAAAGTCATTATCGCTGTTTTTTATCAATAGTTTCAAAAAAATATAAAAAAGCATAGATTATTCGATTTTTTTTTTTTTTTTTTATTTTGGCATGTAATTCTTCCCAAAATCCACAATAGAAGACTACTATATAATTAGTCAATTTGAAAGAATATGATTAATATTTCTTTTTTTTATCTAAAATAGCTTTATACAATATTATAAAAATAATTGATGATCTGCAGTTTTTTTTTTGTTTATTAATTTATTATTCTTTATTTCTGTTTGATTGAGGAGAATGATTGTTAATTAATGACTATAAAAAGTAAAAAAAAAAGAAAATAAAATAAAAAGTAATAAGTTATCATTATGGCTACATAATTTCTTTTTTATCTGTATTTTGGAATATTGCAATATCTCATCTGCTTGCGATTGTAGCATCAATCACGATTAAATAAAATAATAGTAAAAGAATTATCACTTAAGCTGTTCTAATCTACATCATGAATCTATCATTTACAAATTCACCATCCACAAATATAAATTTAAAACTATGCTAATCGATAATGATTGACATTTGGGAAGAACAATGATTGAAAATTGAAGAATGAATAAACAAAAAGGAATAATAATAATAATAATAATAATAATAATAATAGTAATAATAATAATAATAATAATAATAATAATAATAATAATAATAATAATAATAATAATAATAATAATAATAATAATAATAATAATATCGGGAACTGATATGAATAATTTAAATCTTGAGATGCTCGAAGTCACCTAAGGCACTGCTGATTCTGTTAAAAACGGGTAGTCTTGATTCACCATTAGGTGACAAAGGTGAGGGTGTTCGTGGTGGATGATCATCGCAGACAGAACTAATGATACCAAGTGGACTTGGCGTTTGTCTCGTAGCAGCGAGTAAACCAAAGTCTTGACCAAAGCTAAATGCAGTTGTTAAATTGTTATTTGTACAATCATCGCTAAAAAAACTTGCCAAAGAATTCGTCGGCGATTGACTGAGACTTGAAGATGATGAGACTGATTCAGCTTGGCTACCAAGTGAAAATGTTGGGCTTAAATTCAATGGTTTCGGTCTTGCACTACCAATCACAGAAGTTGCTTGATGGATATTATGTACGTTATGATGTATTGTTTGATGGTGAGTAGTTAAACTCAGAGAATTAGTTCTCAACAGAGGTGGATTGAAAGTCGGCTGTGTTCCAATGCTCAGCGAGCTGGTTCTTGAAAGTGGTGCAGAATGATGAAAATTTTGATGATGATGAGGAAAAGTAGAAAGTTGTTGATGACTATTGGTATTCGCTACTGCTACAATAGAATGTGGTGGAGCAGTAATGTGCTCAAGCAACGAAATATTCATATTAATATTTGCCGCTGCTGCACCAGCACTCAATAATGGATTTAAATTCATGATATTAGGCTGTTCGCTACCCAATTGTGCACTAACTTTTTGATTATGAATTCTGGCTTCCTCAAAATTATGAATAAAATGACAACGTGCACCATAAGGGCAAAGGGCAATTGTATGGAATGTGCGACATAATTCAGTTTTATATTTTGGATGGCGAGTCAAGTTGCGCAGTTCATTATAACCATGCGCAAACTGACACTTGTCACCATATTTACAAACTCCAGATTCTTCAAATGGACGACAAAGTTCGGTTTTATAACGTGATGTGGGTTCACTAACACTTCTGTCCAGTTTACGATGTTGATCAATTAATGTCACTAGTGAAGTAAAACTACGTCGCAGCGGTACATGATTTCCATTGGAAGAGTCTTTTGATTTCGTTTGCCCTCCAGGATTCTGAAATCAAAAATAATTTTTTTTAATTAATTTATTACTAGAGCAGACATTTACTTATCGGAACTGATGTACACCACTGACCCGAGTAGAAATTTGTTCAGAATAACCTAAACCCTGATCCGGATCAGATCAGAAAGGCGTAAGGTTATCCTTATTCAGGTATCTTTACCACATCCTGATCCGATCCGGATAAGGATATGATTAAGCTTTCCCTATTTAGGTATCTCTATCACAAACTGATCCATTCTAGATCAGGATAATCTTAACTTATCCTTAATAGGGACATCTTGATCCAATTCGGATCCAGATTTGATCAGGTAAAATTTATCACATAATTTATTTTTTAAAATACAATTCGCCTGATCCGGATAGCACCAGGATAACCTTAACGTATCCTAAATAGGGACATCTTGATCCAATCTAGATCCAGATTTGATCAAGTAAAAATTATCTGATAATTTGTTTATTGAAATAGAAGTTGCCTGACCCGGATAGCATCAGGATAACCTTTGCTTATCCTTAATAGGGACATCTTGATCCAATCCGGATCCAGATTTGATCAAGTAAAATTTATCACATAATTTATTTTTGTTAATACCATTTACCGGATCCATCCTAGATCAGGATAACCTAACTTATCCTTATCAAGGATATATTGATCCAATCTGGATCCAGACTTGCTGAAGTAAAAATATTGAAACAATAAGTTAATTTTTCACAATGTTTTTGTTAAAGATATAGTATCAGGATAACCTTATTACACCCTTAAATATACATTCATTATACATAAACACATCGTTTTATTCTTGTACATATGTATACGTAATATATATATATATGTCATTATGTATTCAAAAGTTGGCTGAATTAAATATTTTCATTGTAATTATATGTCTTGAACCAACCTGATAGAGTAATTTTTATATTTTCCGGATTGAACACGTACAGAAACAATAATTATTTTATGTTTTTAACAGTTAATTATTATTTATCTCTGTTTTTTGTTTACTATTTACTAAAATATTATTTGTTTTTTGAAATTAAACTTCTTATCGTTGGGTAGTGAAAAAAAATCAGGCATATTCGGATGCAACGTTTGGCTGTAACGCTTCGGCTGTAAGAAATGCTTCCCCTCCAGCGCTCGTGCGTTGGCACATATACTCAATGAGAATAAGTGAGACAGAAATAGAACGCTTAGCCAGCGTCTGTATTACATAGAGTATACGGCATTGCGGAGTACCTAACTTGAAAGTGTCATTATTTATGTAAAAGTTTAAATAAAACAAAATTAATAAAGATAAAATATATATATGGCTAATTCCACGTGTTTTTTAAATTCAAAAAATAGATTTGCCCAAAATATTTTTTCTATTATTTTATAGCTAAAAATATTTTCATAACTTCGATATTTAAACAAATAAACAAAGAAAAAATCGCTCTGACGCGCCGTAACTGGACCGCGCTCGTATGCTACTGTAACAGACCGCGCGTCAGAGCGATTTTTTTTTGTTTAATTGTTTAAATATCGAAGTTATGAAAATGCTAAGCTGGGATTTTTTTCTATAATTATTTTTATTCCAAAGATCAATTTTAATATAAATTAAAAAAAAAAAAATCGGGCCAAGTTTGAATAAAATAAATTTCAATTGTTTATTTAACAAAATATGCCGAAAATATTGTTTAAATAATTTTTAATAATAAATCTAATTTTCATACATGTATCTTTCTCAAATGAAATAATAAAGAGAATAAATAAAAAAAAAATGTAAAATCATAAACCTGACAACATCAGTAAGCATATTTTTATTCTTCCTTACTTTCTCATATAGACTACCCAAAATAAATTTTCTTGGAAACGCAGTTTTACGCAAACTAATGGTTTGATTTACTTGAAATTTGACATAGACATCCAGTTTAAGGTTAGGAGTGTTTAGGTTTACAAAAAAATTATTCATGTTACGTATTGCGATCACCAGAAAGTGAAAATTGATTTTTTCGTCATTTTCAGGGTTTTTTTAATTAGATAATATAATTCAATATAGGTTTCAATTATTCTGCTCTATTCAAAGATATGAGGTTTTATATATAAAATATATTAAAATATATAAAACAACGTAATACATCAACGTCGACAAAATTATAATTATTATTGTATCCCGTACAAAATACATTAAAAAACACAAAATTAATGGGGATCTAATTTTTTTTTGACTTTTTTACTATCTAAAAAGATAAAAAACAAAAGATTTTTGCACTTATGGTGATCTAGCATCCAGAGAATATTTTTCAAAATTATTTAACCACGGTAAAGTTTTAGAGAATTAAAAATGCATAGAAAAAATATAAAAAAAATAGGGGATCTAATTTTATTTTGACCCTTTTTAATACTTTAAAAAAAATATATAAAATTCTATGTTTTTTTAAAGTATTGAAAATTATTTAATTAACGCCATGTTATAGATATCTAAAAAATACATTGAAAAAATTTAAAAACTACGGGGATCAAATTTTTTTACAAACCTTTATTATACTTAAAAAATTAAAACCATAAAATTTTTGTGTTTATGGTGGTCTAGCATTAAGGGAACATTTTTTAAAAATATTTAATCACGGTAAAGTCTTGGAAAATAAAAAAATATTTTAAAAAAATATAAATTCAAAGGGGATCTAATTTTTTTTTAACTCTTTTCAATACTCTAAAGATAAAAAACAGAGAATTTTACATACATATTTTCTAAGTATCCCACACGGAAATATTTTATAAAAATTTCATAAAAGTTGTTTTATAAATAATTTTATAAAAAATAGGCGAAAAAATTATCAAAGTTTTTTAAAAATTTTATAAAATATTTATAAAAATTTTCCATCATTTTTTTACAAATCTTTTATATATAATCTATAAAAAATTTATAAAATTTTCTTAAAAAAATAATTTCTCAAGTCGGTTTTCAACCCGGGCTACTCGGGTGATAAGCCAGTGCTTTACCCCAAAGCCACAAGTTTTATAATAATATTTTTTAAAAATGTATATAAAAATATGACTTTTTCGATTTTATCTATTTTTTAGTTTTAATCATATTTTAACAAAAATTTATATATATCTGTATTAAGCAATTAATTATGATCCCTCTTATTATTGATTTGTATGAAAATTGTTTCTAAAATACGATTGAAACTAAAAAATAGATAAAATTAAAAAAGTCATTTTTATATACATTTTTAAAAAATATTATTATAAGTCTTGTGGCTTCGGGGTAAAGCACTGACTTCTCACTCGAGTAGCCCGGGTTCAAGACTGGCTTGATGAATTATTTTTTTAAGAAAATTTTATAAATTTTTTATAAATTATATATAAAATATTTATAAAAAAATAATACAAAAGTTTTATAAATAATTTATAAAATTTTTACAAAATTTTGATAATTTTTTCGCCCATTTTTTATAAAATTATTTATGATACAACTTTTATAAAATTTTTATAAAATATTTCCGTGTGGAATTAAAAAGGGTTAAAATAAAATTAGATCCTCTATGTTTTCATATTTTTTCTATGTATTTTTTAATTCTTTAAAACTTTATCGTGGTTGAGGTTGTTTCTCGAGATCTGGATTCACACTGAATTGTCTCTCGTTCGTTGTTTTTCTGTGGCGGAAAGGGGGAATCAACACACAGATACGGACATACACAAACATACAATAGGATTTTTTTTATAGTGTGAAATAGCAGTGTTTCACGATGTAAATTTTGAGTACTAGCATAGTATTGGTGTATATTAGTATATACACTAATACTACAGTAGTCAATATTTAAATCAGTAGCAGCACAAAAATCTTAGGAACCCGGGCATAAAATATAGCGTTACGGTATAGGGTTTTTAAACACAAATATTCATTCAAGAAGACTAGAGACCTTCTCTAGTCTCTAGTCTTCTTGTATTCATTCTACCTTGGAATTGGGAATCAACCTTAAATAATTTTAAAGGAAGTTTTCTGGATGCTAGATCACCATAAGTGTGAAAATCTTTGTTTTTTATCTTTTTAATGTAAAAAAGTAAAAAAGTCAAAAAAAATCTAGATCCCTATTAATTTTGAATTTTTTAATGTATTTTTTTATTCTTCAAATCTTTACCGTGAATAAATAATTTTAAAAAATGTTCCCTACATATTAAACCACCATAGTTAAATTAATAATAAAAGAAAAAAATAAAACAAACGAGTATCATTAGTTTTTTTTTTTCGCATCATATTTCTTTTATGGTGGTTTTTTTGTTATTTATTTATTGATATTTTCAAATCAATCAATAAAAAAAACGTTTATCATATTTATTTATCGTTGCCTGTGAGATTTCAGGCGCTCCGTATAACTCTACAGTGCGCCTATACCCGATTTCGCTAACTCTCGTTGGGCGCGGAACGGCTGGGCGCTAGTTTCAGTTCTATGCCTTGGCCGACGCTTGTTAAACATCCGCCAATCATTGGCAAGCTTTAATGCACCGTTAATGAGCCAGGCCTGGAGCGTTATGTCAATTTAATATCGGCTGCTATGAATAGCCCAATTATAGTTCCCAAGATTGGGCCAATGATTTTCCCTCTAACGGCCCGTTAATATTTCTACAAAAACCCGTTTGTCACCCAAAAATCAGCCGGTAATGCACCAGGCGTGGAGAATTACGTCAATTTAATATTAGCTACCATGAATAGCCCATTAATATTTGCCCAAATTGTTCCATTACTTGCTATTTTATTCGTACTTATAAATAAAAAAAAAAAAACTTATTTTGATTGCAATACCAATTATCGGGTGCCATTAATGGACCAATGAATGGCCGTGTTGTGAGACTTGGCGATTCCAACACGGGTTGTCACTCTTGAAGTTTTTATGTGTGTGTGTATCTGTTATAAGCCGTACGACAGAGAGAAATATAGAATTTCGAGTGCAGACGTGACAATAAGCGACAACAAATAATTGTGAGTTTGTGTGGGTGTGTGTAAACTTTCAAAGTTTACACACACTTACGTTGAGGCAAAATGTCAGTGATTTCTGAATTTTAAATTATTATTGCAGAATAAAAAGGTCTGCAAGCCTTATTAAAAAATTATAACAAAAATTTTCTTATTTTTCCATTTATATTTATTTAGTTTTTTATCAGTCTATCCACGTTTTTCATTAAATGGCTAACCAGGTTATTTTTTATTTTATAATTGCAGAAAAATTTTATTGTTCATTTATAAAAATTTACCTCTTGAGTGATTAATAGTGTCTATTTATTCATTTTTTTATGAATGAATAATATTACATATTTTTTAAGATTTACATTTTCATATTATGATGATTATTTTTATGTAAATATTCACATTAATTCATAAAATTATAGTTAGGAGCCCATCGTGCTTTTACTGACCTCATCGCATAACGATTTGAAATACGTTAATTTGACTTGTTTTGACGAGTACAATAAGCAGTTTCAGTGGCCGACCGTTTTAGTAGAAAAATAACTTTCGTTTTTTTCTAAGTCCAGCAAAGTGAACTTACTTCATCGCATCACGATTGAAAATAGGTCCAATCAATTATTATTGATGTTCTGAACATTAAAATAATAATGGCCTACCAAAAACTGCAAAATTTAGAAAAAAAAAAAATTTTTTTGATCGGCCATCAAAAATTTTTTATCTGAATGGTCAGCCATTATTATTTTCACGTTCAGGGCATCAATACTAATCGATTGGACCTATTTCCAATCGTGATGCGATGAGGTAAGTTCACTTTGCTGGACTTAGAAAAAAAATTTTTTATTACCCATGCATGGTTGGTAGATCTTGCTAAAGTATATATGCTTAGGAATATAATTATGGGTAATTATTTATTACTCATGCATGGGTGGTAGATCCTGCTAAGGTATAAAAATTTTTTTTCTAAGTCCAGAAAAATAAATTTCGTTATTTTTCTAAGACTTCATCTTTTCGTTTTTAGTTGTATATATTATACATAAGCAATATTTATGTACAACTAAAGACGAAAAAAAATATCACTAAAGTTTATGGATATTTCGTCTTTTCGTCTTTAGTTGTACGAATAACCACATCGTTCATTTTCTATTATTAATATTATAATTCTGTAATTGATAATGATTGACTTTCATCTTGCTCAATTAATACCATAGATATAATAGGCTTGTGGTAACTAAAATATGATATTGCATTAGTTGTGGTTGTTGTTGTCGTTGTTGTTGCTGTTGTTGCAGTTATTGTTGTTATTTTATTAATATCATTCTTAGCAATTGGAAATTCAATATTATTAGGTTTTTGATTTTTTGTTTTAAGTACTTGTTTTCTTAGTGATTCAATATCTTCTTTATCTTGAATTTCTTTTTTTAATTGTATTTCTTTTATTTCTTCTTTAATAATAATGACATTTATTTTATTATTATTATCAGATAATTCAAATGTTTCAGTATGTACTTTCATCATATTATTTAATGTATCTTTTAATGATGGTACATCTTTTTGTTTATTATTTTTTTGGTGATGTTGAACCAACTGCATCTAAATGTTTAACTTTTTTTAATAAAATTTGATGTATAATGTTCATTATGATTATTATCTTTTGATGTTATATTTTTTTTTTTTATGATGATAATTGATATTTTCATGTGTACCAGTTGTTATTGTTGATGATATTCATGATGATGATAATGATGATAAAAGTGGTTGTATTGGTGGTAATGATGGTGATGGTGATGGTAATAATTATAAATTTCTTGGTGATTTATTACGTCTTGGTGATTTTTTTTTTTTTGGTGATAGTGATCTTGAATATCCTGATGATGTTAATCTATGATAAGATGTTGATTTATAAATTTTACCAGGTGATTTAAAATAATTATTTATTTTTGATTGTGGTGATCTTTTACGTTTATATTCTGGACTTGGTGTTCTTTTACGTCGTGATAATATATTGTGTGCTTCAGTATGATCAACAATATGTTGTTTTACATCATTAACTGATACGAAATCATCAATTGAAAAATTGAAATCATTACCACAACATTACCTGATTTTTTTTTCTTTTTTGTTTTCTTTTAGCAAATTTAGAAATAATATTTTCTTCTTTAGAACCTGGTTTACTAATTATTTCAACATCATCATCACTATAAAAATCATTTTTTTCATGTAATGTTGGCATTGTGTATTTTGTTAAATATATTTTGAAATGACAAAACAAAATTATTATTGAATATATTTTGAAATGAAAATAAAAATCACTTAAAATAGCTTATTTATTCCATTTTTTTTTTTTTTTCATGTTGAATATATTTTTGTATGCAATTTAATATGGACTCTGATATTTATTGATCGTTTTTTTAATGTTTAACTAGACAGTTTTTTTTGAATTATTATTATGTTTATTAAATAATTAAAACTGATAATAAAACAAAAGATTGTAATAAATTTTTGAGTATTATTTATTTTATTATTTATTATTCTGAATATTTTATAAATTAATTCAAGGTTAAATCAATATATATTTAATGCGCGAGTATTTTTTTGGATTTTATACACAGAAAGAATATATATATATATATATGGGGAGGGCTTTTTCAATTCACCAAGTTGAGAACCTTCTTTCTTCAGAAAATTTCATAGTTAATAATTTCTTTATATATAAGGTCCCAAAAGCCCGTTTTAATTTATTTGGATTTTTTGTAGCGCCACCTGTCCCTCTCTTTTTTAGTAATTCGTCTTAAGAGGTAAGTGCCATTCTGCCCGTTTTTATTTTGATAAAAAATAATCGATTAAAAAATAAATTAAAAAATCGATTTTTTAACTTTTTGACACGAAAATAATTATTAATAAAGTTCATTCATAGATTATGCATTTTGAAAACTTAAAAAATCGATTTTTTTCAAAAAATATTCGATTTATCGTTTTTTTGAAAGACAAATTTTATTTTTATTTTTTTTTTTTTTAGTCTTAAAAGAATATTTAAAGTTTAAAAAATTCAAAAATTTTAAATTTTTCAAAATCTTAAATTGAAAAAAAAAAATACTTCCCATATATCGCCCACTCCAATTTTATGAAAAATGTTCATCAACTCCATCATAGAATCTGCATAAAATTTTTCATCAAAATAAAAACGGGCAAAATGGCACTTACCTCTTGAGACGGATTACTAAGATCGAGAGAGAAGGATAGGTGGCGCTGCGAAAAATCTAAAAAAATTAAAACGGGCTTTTGGGACCTTATATATAAAGAAATTATTAACTATGAAATTTTCTGAAGATAGAAGGTCCTCAACTTGGTGAATTAAAAAAACCCTCACCATATATATATTTTTTAATTAATTTTATTAATTTTTGTTTTATAATGACTCTTTAAGGTACATTCTTAGGCAGATTTTGTAGGCGTGGCCTAAACAAAACCCTATGCTTATAACATTGCTTGTTTTCCCATACCAACCCCAAAAAAATAAATTTTTAATAATTTCATGATTTTTTTTTTTACGTTAATTACTTTTTTATCCTATTAAAATTAAATTTTATGCAATACTTTTCAATAAAAACCAATTACATGTCGATGAAAAAAATTAGTTTTGTATATTTATTAATTTCAATATTGTCTTTAACAAGCGGCAACAACGCATTTTGATTTTGCAAGTTTACACGACTGCGCGTGAAAATCTTTGTGTATGTATATTGTGATAATTGTGACAGTTGATAAATAACAAATTTTAATATGGATAAACAAATTAAGTGTGGAAAAAAATAAAAATTATATAGCTGGAAAGGAAGATTTGTTTCTGAAAAGGTTTATAAAGCCAGATTCATTACAAGGGAGATAGGGAAAAAAAAACAAACAGCAAGAAGATGATAAAACTGAAACATCATGTATTGTGCAAGGCAATCGTATTATTAATTTCAAGGTTATGATTGACAATATGATATGTGGTTTTTGTAAAAATAAATTATTGCTAGACGACATAAAAAAAGAGCACACTATTGGGCTAGCATCAATATTATCAATTCGTTGTAATTGTTGTTTTCAATTAAATTCAGTACCAACAAGTAATATGTGTGTTAGTCAATCACTTAAACGTCCTTGTTATGATATCAACATACAAAGTGCTCTTGGTAATTATCATAGAAAATAAATAAATATATTTATTAAATACTAATTATGATAAATTTAATAATTATTGTATATTTTTTTAGCTACTTTGCATGCTGGGCTGGGATACAGCCAGTTGGAAAAAATGTTGGCTGTACTTGATGTTTTTGCTCCAACATCCAATACATACAAGAAACATGAAAGCTTAGTTGGAAAAGTAATTGAACAAGTTGCTGAAAACTCATGCAACCAAGCAGCACAGCTAGAACGCGATTTAACCATTAAAAATATAGAAAAGTTAAATACTATGATGTAAGTTTACAGTATTATTAATACAGGTATACAAACAAAAATGAAATTGTAAATCAAATAATCTGTCAACAATACATAACATAATATTTTTATACAATTATATCTTTTTTTTAATATAATATTTCATTTATAATATTATTAAAATAATGTTATTTTTTCAAATCATGTTATGAAAAATAAATTTAAAAATTGTACATAAAAAAAACAAACAAAAAATAATTTTTTAATTATCATGAAATAAATAATTGTATACATGATTAAAAAAAATAATTGTATATTTAATTATCAGTTAATAATTACAATATCTATCATAAAAAATGATAACAATGTTTTAAATTAAAACAATTGTATAATGTTTTTGAATAAAAATGTACTTTTAAGTACACTGAAAAATATATTGGTTAATTTTAACTTATCTATATATTTTTTTTTCAATTTAAATAGGCCTGATAATGTTCCTGATGATTTTTTGATTCTCAAAAATATAAATCAACCAACACCAGGAGGTACAACCCTCAAGGATATCGTACGTGTAATATTATCATTTGACATGGGATGGAGCAAAAGGGGTACAGACAGTTTAAATACTTATTGTAATGAATAGTTAGGGAGCCCATCGTGCTTTTACTTACCTCATTGCATCACGAGCTGAAATAGGTTAATTTGACTTGTCTTGGCGAGTACAATAAGCAGTTTCAGTGGCCGACCATTTGGGTGGAAAGACAAGTGGCGGCCAACGGTCAAAGTGGGTGTATGAGGTATGAAAATTTACCTCATTGCATCACTCGTGGAAAAAGGCCCGATCGATTGGTATTGATGCCCTGAACACGAAAATAACAATGGCCGACCATTTGGGTGGAAAGACAAGTGGCGGCCAGCGGTCAAAGTGGGTGTATGAGGTATGAAAATTTACCTCATTGCATCACTCGTGGAAAAAGGCCCGATCGATTGGTATTGATGCCCTGAACACGAAAATAACAATGGCCGACCATTTGGGTGGAAAGACAAGTGGCGGCCAGCGGTCAAAGTGGGTGTATGAGGTAAGTAAACTTACCTCATTGCATCACTCGTGGAAATAGGTCCAATCGCTTGGTATTGATGCCCTGAATACGAAAATAACAATGGCCGACCATTTGGGTGGAAAGACAAGCGGCGGCCAGCGGTCAAACTAAACTTACCTCATCGCATTAAAGTGGAAATAGGTCCAATCGATTGGTATTGATGCCCTGAATATAAAAATAACTATGGCCGACCATTTAGGTGGAAAGAAAAGTGGTGGTCGACGGTCAAAGTGGGCGGCCAACGGTCAAACTGAACTTACCTCATCGCAACACGATTTAAAATAGGTCCAATCGATTGATATTGATGCCCTGAATATAAAAATAATAATGGCCGACCATTTAGGTGGAAAATTTTTGATGGCCGACCAAAAAACTTTTTTTTTTTTTAAATTTTGAAGTTTTTTGGTCGGCCATCAAAAATTTTCCACCTAAATGGTCGGCCATTAGTTATTTTTATATTCAGGGCATCAATACCAATCGATTGGACCTATTTCCACTTTAATGCGATGAGGTAAGTTTAGTTTGACCGCTGGCCGCCGCTTGTCTTTCCACCCAAATGGTCGGCCATTGTTATTTTCGTATTCAGGGCATCAATACCAAGCGATTGGACCTATTTCCACGAGTGATGCAATGAGGTAAGTTTACTTACCTCATACACCCACTTTGACCGCTGGCCGCCACTTGTCTTTCCACCCAAATGGTCGGCCATTGTTATTTTCGTGTTCAGGGCATCAATACCAATCGATCGGGCCTTTTTCCACGAGTGATGCAATGAGGTAAATTTTCATACCTCATACACCCACTTTGACCGCTGGCCGCCACTTGTCTTTCCACCCAAATGGTCGGCCATTGTTATTTTCGTGTTCAGGGCATCAATACCAATCGATCGGGCCTTTTTCCACGAGTGATGCAATGAGGTAAATTTTCATACCTCATACACCCACTTTGACCGTTGGCCGCCACTTGTCTTTCCACCCAAATGGTCGGCCACTGAAACTGCTTATTGTACTCGCCAAGACAAGTCAAATTAACCTATTTCAGCTCGTGATGCAATGAGGTAAGTAAAAGCACGATGGGCTCCCTAACTAGAAGGGGTTGATGCAACGATTGCTTTACTACAACAAAAAGTTAACAATCGTTGTCAACTCATAAAGTCTATTAAAATAATAAATAATGTACTTGATTTTTTGAAAATTAATTTAAAACTTATTCCAAAACTTCATTGTGATTTATGAAATAATAAATATAATATTAATATAAAATAAATTTACGATAACTGAAATATTTAATCTGCATTTTATTTTTATTATCCTTTGAAAATTTTTACCCTTCATATCATTGCATTTGATTTTTAATGATTTTATTTTATATAGAATTAAAATTGTTATTATTATTATTATTATTATTATTATTATTATTATTATTATTATTATTATTATTATTATTATAAATGAATATTAATTTCAAACTAATAAAAATAAAGATGTTTCAATTTTATTTTTATAAAAATATTGTATAGGGATCTGACCTATGGGCGGGGCTTAGCCACTCACGCACACACTTGTTGTGTAAAGTCTTATCAGTGAGACGATATGGCGAATTCCGGATTATTTTACTATAGTATGATATCATCAACATAGTATACTGTATAAATTTTTGTCCGGAAATAGTTCACTATACGCCACCAGATGCCATGGTGGATAGGTTAGATCCCTATGATATTGCTCCATTTCAAACCTACAGTTTTTTTTCTCTCTCATACAGTGTTGCCAAGTTGTCATGGCCGACCTCCAGAAAATTATTAAAATACAATTTTCATCATATATTTTTAATTACTACTTAAAAATTAGTACTATAACCCCATATGAACCATACATCAAAAAATTCCTTATTTTTTCTATTATCATCTGTTAGTTTTTCATAAAAAGCTCCCATTTATAAATGTTATTTTGTTATGATCAAAGAAATTTCGAATATACCCCTCCCATAAGAGCCAATGTATAACCTCTCTAAAAGTAGTCAACTTTAAATAATTATTAAAAAAAACGAGGTCTATAACATAAATAATTATTTCACGAAAAGATGCATCATTATTTCAATTACATACTGTAAAAATTTCAAGACATTCTGTCATTTCGAACGTAGCTAAGAATGTACCTTAAAGTTAGGTACTCTGACTATTAACGATATACCTATATACAACTAACACACAACGCCATGCAATGCCGTATACTTTATGTAATACAGACGCCAACTAAGCGTTCTATTTCTGTCTCATTTATTTTCATTGAGTGCCAACACACGAACGCTGAAAGGGAAGCATTTCTTACACCCGAAGCAGTACTTACAGCCGAACATTGCATCCGAATACGCCTGATTTTTTTTCACTACGAAACGATAAGAAGTTCAACTTCAAAAATTTGACATAAATGGTGCATCAATATTATTATGAAAGTATATGAGTTTGGCTATCCATGAATAGCTGCCTCAGCTATCTAAAGTATCTAGCTGTAAGTTAGATAGCCCTAGATAGTTGTTGTAGATGTCTTGTTGCTGCAGCTAGAAATTTTTTACAGTGTATATTTAGTGGAAACTTACTGAAAAACTTTAGCTATTTGTTTATTAAAAATCAAAAAATAAATTGTATTTTTCTTGAGTTAATTTTCCCCTTGAGCTATTTGTTTATTGAAAAATGATTTTTTTATTAAAAAATGAAAAATAAATTTTTTTTTCTTAGTCTATTTTTCTTAGTAAATTCTTCCCTTTAGCTATTCGTTTATCAATAATTAATTTATTTATAAAATAAAAATAAATTGTATTTTTTTCACCAGCGTCTGTTATTTTTTTTTTTTACACAAAAATAAAAGATGGCCGACCGACGCCAGCGCTGTATCAATACCGTATTTCGCAACTATGAGGTCCACTTCATTATCGTAAAAACTAATACGGTATTTTCCATAGAAATATGGAAAATATAGAAAATACATGGAGCTGAAACTAGCGCCCAGCCATTCCGCGCCCAACGAGAGTTAGCGAAATAGGGTATAGGCGAACTGTAGAGCTATACGGAGCGCCTAAAATCTCACAGGCAACGATGAATAAATATAATAAACGTTTTTTTAATTGATTAATTTAAAAATATCAATAAATAAATAATAAAAAAACATAGTTAAATTAATAATAAAAAAATCAAATAAAACAAACGAGTGTGATTTTTTTTTTTTTTGCATCATATTTCTTTTATGGTGGTTTAATATGCAGGGAACATTTTTTTAAATTATTTATTCACGGTAAAGATTTAGAGTATTAAAAAATACATTGAAAAAATACAAAATTAATGAAGATCTAATTTTTTTTTAACTTTTATACTATCTAAACGACAAAAAACATAAGATTTTTGCACTTATGATGATCTAGCATCCACAGAACATTTTTTAAAATTATTTGATCACAGTACAGTCTTAGGGAATTAAAAAATATATAGAAGAAATATAAAAACATATAGAGAATCTAATTTTATTTTAACCATTTTTAATAATTTAAAAATATGTAAAATTCTATGTTTTTTATCTTTAAAGTATTAAAAGAGTTTTAAAAAAATGCGGCTGAAACTAGCCTCCAAAGGTAGCCGCCACAGAGTTAGCGAAAGCGAGTATAGGCGCGCCGATCAAGTAGAACTTTTTTTTTTTGGTTTCTTTACTTTTTGTTTTTTATTGTTTAAATAATTATTGTTTATAGATTCAGACACAAAATTTTTTTAATACTATAATAATCTACTTATTCTCTAGTTTATATTACAATTTTCAATATAACAAATATGTCGTGATTTAATTGTTTAAATAGATTTTATAACTTAAAAAAAGTATTTAACTTTGTTAAATTTCAGTTATAAAATTTATTTAAACAATCAAATCACGATATATTTGTTATATTGATAATTCTATTATAAAGAACAGAATAAGTAGATAATTATAGAATTAAACAAATTTTGTGTCGAGTTTTATAAACAATTTTTATTTAAACAATAAAAAAAAAAAAAAAGTAAAGAAACCAAAAAAAAAAAAATTTTAAGAGTTGATTTTTTTTTTTTTTAATTGTTTAAATAAAAATTGTTTATAAAACTCGACACAAAATTTTTTTAATACTATAATAATCTACTTATTCTCTAGTTTATATAACAATTTTCAATATTACAAGTATGTCGTGATTTAATTGTTTAAATAGATTTTATAACTTAAAAAAAGTGTTTAACTTTGTTAAATTTCAGTTATAAAATTTATTTAAACAATCAAATCACGATATATTTGTTATATTGATAATTCTATTATAAAGAACAGAATAAGTAGATAATTATAGAATTAAACAAATTTTGTGTCTGGCCCTATAAACAATTTTTATTTAAACAATAAAAAAAAAAAAAAAGTAAAGAAACCAAAAAAAAAAAAAAATTTTAAGAGTTGATTTTTTTTTTTTTTAATTGTTTAAATAAAAATTGTTTATAAAACTCGACACAAAATTTTTTTAATACTATAATAATCTACTTATTCTCTAGTTTATATAACAATTTTCAATATTACAAGTATGTCGTGATTTAATTGTTTAAATAGATTTTATAACTTAAAAAAAGTGTTTAACTTTGTTAAATTTCAGTTATAAAATTTATTTAAACAATCAAATCACGATATATTTGTTATATTGATAATTCTATTATAAAGAACAGAATAAGTAGATAATTATAGAATTAAACAAATTTTGTGTCGAGTTTTATAAACAATTTTTATTTAAACAATTAAAAAAAAAAAAAATCAACTCTTAAAATTTTTTTTTTTTTTTGGTTTCTTTACTTTTTTTTTTTTTTTATTGTTTAAATAAAAATTGTTTATAAAACTCGACACAAAATTTGTTTAATTCTATAATTATCTACTTATTCTGTTCTTTATAATAGAATTATCAATATAACAAATATATCGTGATTTGATTGTTTAAATAAATTTTATAACTGAAATTTAACAAAGTTAAACACTTTTTTTAAGTTATAAAATCTATTTAAACAATTAAATCACGACATACTTGTAATATTGAAAATTGTTATATAAACTAGAGAATAAGTAGATTATTATAGTATTAAAAAAATTTTGTGTCGAGTTTTATAAACAATTTTTATTTAAACAATTAAAAAAAAAAAAAATCAACTCTTAAAATTTTTTTTTTTTTGGTTTCTTTACTTTTTTTTTTTTTTTATTGTTTAAATAAAAATTGTTTATAAAACTCGACACAAAATTTGTTTAATTCTATAATTATCTACTTATTCTGTTCTTTATAATAGAATTATCAATATAACAAATATATCGTGATTTGATTGTTTAAATAAATTTTATAACTGAAATTTAACAAAGTTAAATACTTTTTTTAAGTTATAAAATCTATTTAAACAATTAAATCACGACATATTTGTTATATTGAAAATTGTAATATAAACTAGAGAATAAGTAGATTATTATAGTATTAAAAAAATTTTGTGTCTGAATCTATAAACAATAATTATTTAAACAATAAAAAACAAAAAGTAAAGAAACCAAAAAAAAAAAGTTCTACTTGATCGGCGCGCCTATACTCGCTTTCGCTATCTCTGTGGCGGCTACCTTTGGAGGCTAGTTTCAGCCGCATTTAAAAAAATTAGATCCCCTTTGAATATATATTTTTTTGAAATATTTTTTTATTTTCTAAAACTTTACCGTGATTGAATATTTTTAAAAAATGTTCCCTTGGTGCTAGACCATCATAAACGCTAAAATTTTATGGTTTTTATCTTTTAAGCATAATAAAGGGTCGTAAAAAAATTAGATCCCCTTACTTTTTGCATTTTTTTAATGTTTTACCGGGTATCGGTATCATTTCAGGGCCGCAGTATCATACGGTATTAATACGGTATTAAATATTATACCATACCAAATACCATACCGTCTTACATCTCTATCTCTAACTTTCATAGGATTGCGCTCAATATATTCATGAAATTTTTTTCATAATATTCATCGATTTATATTATCTATTCAATTATATTTTCCAGAAATAAGTTATACTCAAATATCATTTTTTTTAGTTATTGCAATTCATTTAAATTATAAAATAATGAATTAATTCTTTAACTAATAATGATTAATTATTTCAAAATTCAATTCTCAAGTTTTTATTTGATTAATGTAACTTCAAAACATGTCACGCATAAATAATTAACAGTAGAATAATAATAATAATCAACCATTCTATGATCAACAGTTTAATTGTTTATTGATAATAACTTCAAATTATTTTTGTGCAATACTGGTTGTATTGAATTCGATAATGTAATTTTCTGTTTTTCAGTTTTTGTTCTTTCAGCCATCTTTTCTCAATTGTCAGTTGTTATTTTTTCAGAAATTTCTAGGATTGAACGGTGTATTGGCTTGTTGAATGAATAAAAAAAATTAATTTGATAGTATTACTTGGTTTGGTGTAGTTTATTTGTGTTTTTTCGATATTTAATCGAAATTAATAGAATATAATTATAATTTTGATTTCGATTATTCAAACAAAAGTAGTACAATAAAAACAAAACAAAAATCTCAAATTTTTATATACAAAAAAGACTTATTTTTTCTCTTTATTTCAGAATCGTAGATTATCAGAATTCATACTTTTTAATTCAAAGTTTTCGAAAACAAAACCGGTGAAATAAAGGTGTCAAAATTTATTTGAATAAAGATAACTATTGTTGATTGAATGCAACCTTTTTAATTTGTTTGATTCTGGAAAAAAAAAATGACGCAGTTTTTTGACAATTACTAGTCTTGTCTCGTCTCGCTGCATCATATCCATGTTATTTTCAAAAAGAAACATACTTTATGTAGGCTTATATCATTGTAATTTAGCTTTATTTTTTATTTCTAAAGTGATCGATAGTGATCGATTGATTATAACTTTATTTAAGCTACGGGCTAACAAAAGTAATCTTGTTTTACCCGTAGAGTCCATATGTTTTCATGACATAAAGAAATATTATGATTATTTCAATTTTTTTGATATAGAAAACGTATGAACTTTGCCAGTGAAAGAAGACTCTAATTGGTACTCAACAACACTCTATACACATTGCATATTTTGACAGCTTTATAAATGTGAGCATTAATACAGTTGTTGTCTTTCATCTGTAATACAAAAAAAAAAGTATATACGGTGTGAAGAAAGAAAGATATAAGTATTCATACAATACAATTGTTTGTAAATTCGAATTGGTAAATTAATAATTGTCGAAAAACCGCCTCATTTTTTTAATCCAGAATCAAGCAAATTAAAAAGGTTGCATTTAATCAACAATAGTTAACTTAATTAAAATAAATTTTGACACCTTTATTTCACCGATTTTGTTTTCGAAAACTTTGAATAAAAAAGTATGAATCCTGATGATCTACGATTCTGAAATAAATGGAAAAAACGAGTCTTTTTTTGTATATAAAAATTTGAGACTTTTGTTTTGTTTTTACAATATAAATGTTTTATACAAAAAAAAATAAAAGCTGCTAATTTGTTATGTAAATGAATGTCTATTTTTTAAATTTATTTCCTTATTATCATTATCACAGGTTAGAAACTTTATTTTTTCATGCAAAATAAAAACAAAGTTTTTTCTAATAAAATATTATTTATATTTTTCTTGATGAATTCGATCAAACATCATTTTTATAAATAATAATAATAAACAAACATTATGCTTGGATTGTATATACTGCCACTTTTAAACCTACGCGCCACAAGATGGCGGATTACAATGCTATGTAACCAAGCGTATACCAAAATATCGTCTCTGTTATATATAATAACCATTTACATAAATTTTTTACTATTTTTTTAATTAATAAAAAAAAAACAAAGCTCCAAACCACTAAAATTTTTTTTCTAAGTGCTTTATTTTTAGGCTATGCAAAATCGTTCAGGGTTGGTGACTATTTAGTTTTTTTTGTAAAAAAAATACAAGGGTACGTATTTGGGGCTCGCGAATCGAATGGTAAAATTTAAAATTTGATAGGGTTAAGGGAACGGGTTAAAAAAAAATAAAAAGTGTTTATTTTGAAGATAGCGCAGGAACGGGGATAGATACGGGAAAATAGTTTAGATGTAAATGTAGAGAAAAAAATTTAGAATAATTTAGGTAGAATAAATTTTTTTTTTTAAAATTGATAGTTTAGGAAAAATTTAGGGTTAAAGTTTGAGATAATAGAACCGACAGCGGGGAAATCATATAAAAATTATCTAAAACTTCTCCTCCGTTCTCCTCCGCGTTGAACGTCACAAATAAAAAAGAAAAACAATACAAAAAAAAAAGATAGAAAATAAAAACCGGTTTTAGCTCCTCGCACATTTAAATTATTTAAACAATATACTAATAAACAAATGCATAGAAATTAACGAGCTTCCAAATAATTACTAAAAAAATTGCATAAAATAGGTCAGTATTTCAAGAATCGTCTCGTAAAAATTTAAATCATTTTCATTGAGGGTGAATTGCCAAAGACATCCCTTAAGGCTAAATGTCAAAATATTTAAAAAATATTCCCTTTCACAGATTTTGATCGAAGTAGGCTCTTTTTTTAAGTGAAATAAAGATCAATTTTATCAAATTTTTTTTGTAATTTTCTATCACGTTTCAACCGAGATAATTAGGATCGAAGTTGACAAGAATTTAGCTTTTTAACACACAAGCATAGTGACCATCGGCAAAAAATAAAATAAAAAATTAAATGAAACGTAGAATAAAAGCACATAATTTTGGTCGAGAGTTTATTACAACAAGTTAATTAATAAAGAAGTTCTGTTGACTTATTATTAAGGTAGCACAACATTATTAGAAAAAAAAAAAAAATTAATTAAATAAAAAGTAATTGAAATAAAAAATTAAATTAAACGTAGGATAAAAGCACATAAAAAGCAGATAATTTTGATCAAGAGTTCATAAGGATAAGTTAATTATTAAAGAAGTTGTGGTAACTTACTGTGAGGGTAGCACAACATTATTAGAAAAAAAAAAAAAAAAAATTATTTAAATAAAAAGTAATTAAAATAGAATATAAAATTAAACATAGAATAAAAGCACATAAAAAGCACATAATTTTGGTCGAGAGTTCATAAGGATAAGTTAATTATTAAAGAAGTTGTGCTAAAATCGCGAGTTCCACACAAAAATAGCACAAAAATAGCACAAAAAAAGCATAAAATTCCAGTTCTAACTATATTAGTTTGTGCCCATTGTGGTGTGCTAACTTTCTAGAGGTCGCTCATCAGCTGTCGAACAATAGTAAAAAGTAGTTTACATGCGGCATCTCACGACCAGAAATTTTCTTGCTAAAGTAGTTATACTGTTCGTATATACAGGCTGCTCACACTTATACAATCAAAAACGTGACAGTAAAGTATAAAAATTTATGACAAAAGAGGGTGCTCATTTTTTTTTAAACTATGGTTGTAAGGTGGCCCCGTTGAACCCAAACAGTCGTCCTACCTTGGTTTTAACATTTAGCTGTAAGTCTTTTTATTCTGATACGATGGTATGATTATTTATTATATTGATTGAATTTTCTATAATCAATTATTAAAAGGATTTATTATTGGCTCTTGTCGAGATTTCAACTTTTCATTCGAACAGAAATAATAATAAAAAAGTCTTGAGAAAAACCACACATATACTTGAAGTCGTGTGTCATTAATCCCTTAATATTTATACTATATTTTTTGTTGATAAATATATTTAGCAACAATTACAATAATAAAAATATTTGAAAAAAAATTTATTCATTGTAATAGACAAAGAAAACTAAGCACTTCGGCAATCAAGCGTTCACTTTGTCTTTTATTATTCATGTTTTTTTATTGAACTAATTTTTTATAATTTTTCATCTATTCCAATTGTTTTTTAATAATAATAACAATGAAAAACATGCATAATAACTTAGGGGGTTTATTTATTTAACCGTGATATTCGTTGAGTACGCTCTTGACACGCTTGCCGGGCGTCTACACATATCTTCTTCTCGCTATTCTAAAAAAAAAAATCGCTTAAAAAAGTTGCTTTTTCTGTAAGTAATCTGGCATCTTCTGAAGTAAGCTTTTTTTCGGATCTTCAAGTTGACGACGAATACAGGTTGATGGCAAAATTTTTAAAACTATGGATATTTTTTTCACATTACTTTACATGAATGTTTTCTTCATCTAATGATGGTCAGGGCTCTCACAACCAAGAGGGTGCATTCTTTTAATAAAAAAATTTTTTTCGTTTTCGTTTTTCTCACTGTAATACTAACAAAAAGCTAAAAACAGTAACAACGACAAAATTGATAAAATCCTCTATAAATTTCCCCAGACTTTATGTATGATGATCTTGGAAAATCAATTTTTACAACATATGCTCTTAACTTAACTCTTAACTTTTGTTTATTCCAGTTATATACATTGAACATTGAACGTAAAAAAGTTATTCCTTCCATAATCACAGTAAAAAAAAATAATCCCATATCAAATAAATGTATATGTATATATTTATATATTTAAATTTTAATTTTTGCCCATGAAAAAAATATCAGATGTTCAAAAAAATAGAAAAAAAGTGTAAACGATTGCAACGTTTCACGATTATTCTTTTTCCGACTGCGGTATATTTATAGACGAAAGTTCACACAACGAACAATTTGACAGTATAGCGAATACATATGGAATATTAAGGCACTACAAATATTTTTTTTAAGTATAAGCAGTTAGGTCCCCTCTCGGACCTAAACTTGGTCCATCTATGTTTTTCAGTTTTGACTTTAATGTACTGAAAATTATAAAATTTTGTCATGAGACGAATATTGTACTATATGGTTGTGTGTGTTTCTATGTGTGTTACTCGCCCTTCGTAACTTTCTTTAATTGCCCCTCTCTTGGAAAAGTAAAAAAAATGAAGAAAGGTTCAACGTTGACGGATTGCTGATCTTTCGTATCCGGTCGTCACGAGAAATTTTTTTTTTCTAATATCTTTCAAAATACACCGTTCAAATGAATTAATTTTTTTTCGTATAATATTCGTTTTTTTAGCACTACAAATCGATAGTCATTAATTAAATTTGAAGCAGATATCGACTATAAGATGCTATGCTGTATAAGAAACAAAAAAGAAAAAGATTTTGTCCGATCCTCGTGTATGAAATTGACAACTTTAACATTATCTTAAAAAAAAAATTGAAGAAAAATGACAATGTTGATAATTTCATTTGAAAAACAATTTTCAACATTTGTTAATAACAATACAAAATTTTAAAGAAATGCTGATGAAGATAATATGAGAAAAAATGTGAAAAAAAAATATAAATAAATATACATGTTGTTGAGATAAATATGTACACTGAGAATAAGCAGCTCAGAAAGTGCACGGAAACTTCTTTTTGGACATTCTGTCAGGTTTCTTTTAAGAAATATGGCAAATTTTTTGAACCAATGAGGGTTTCAACTTAAAGGCATAAAAACTTAAGCCTCGGCAATGAAAAAAGGAACATGAATTTTTTTTTTTCTAATTTATTATTTTTTCAGCCCTCGGTGGGACGTAGAACGTGCAAAGTGTGCAGTGCACGTGTTGCACGTAAAATTTGGGGTATTAAAGAGAGTAAATGTTAACGACAATAAAGGAAAGTTACGAAGGGCGAATAACTTGATGCCCAGCTTTATGAAACAGAGCAACAGGTTTTTCTCTGTCACCATTTTTTTTTTCTTTTATGCGATCTCTGTATATTCACTTCACAAGTGACTGTAAATGTTGGCAGGAAAATAATAGACTGTAATTTTTTGTGTCGCCAAGAAAATAACTTAAAACATTGAATTAATTTAATGCATTAAAATCGGAAACTTCGTATTCGCAAGAAAAATTTAGAAAGGGTAGAATTTTTCAAATGAAAGTCTTATACAGGAACATGGTTAATTGGGATTTTTTTTTTCAATTAAATTTTATTATTCAGTGAGTAAAGAGGTTAAAATAATTTCGTATTGTATAATAGTAACCAAAATGAATATAACTAACTAGAATCAAATGAGACGATTAATATACAGATTGAAAATATATTTAAAAAGAAAACGAACTACGATATAACAGATATCTTTATGTAATTTATCATTATTATTATGAATATGAAAAAATGGGTATCTTTGGAGATAAGCTATCATGGTTTTTTTACTGATATGCTTTGTGAAAAAAAACCTGAAATGAAAAAAAATAAATATTTGAAAAATGATTAGTTCAACAACTAATACATTTATCATGTTCTTCAAATAAAAAAAATACGTTTACAATGATAAAGAAATTGTGAAGGCAGAGGCTAATGATGATTATAATTTTTTCATATTTTAATGTCGAATACTTAAAATTCAATAACCAAATAAACGTAAGAGAGAACAGCTCGACGTTGCAACAGTGAAAGGGAAAGTGAAATACGTTTTTGATGGATAGCGGAAGTATGCTGGTTTTTGTTGAAAATTTTTTTTTTTTTGATTATGAAATTTTGAAAACAAAATACGTGTACATGACCTGTGTTAACAAATGAATTTATGATTATTCTATGATATTAATATAAATTAATTATAACATGATAAAAAATCGCGCGCTTGAAGGTTACCACCATTTTGGTAAGTAAGCTAGGGAAATAAAATATTCTGGTAGATATATATATATATATAGATAAATATGTGAGAACCATTGAGGAGCAACAGGTTTCAACACGAATAAAATAATTCTAACTATTAAACATCGAAACTCTTAATCTAAAATTGAGTTGTTTGAAAATGAATTTGGAATGGTAAAAGTAAAGTTTCACCGTCCTACATGCTCCAATCACCGTCGGCTCAAAGTGAAACCCCAAAGTGAAGAAAGGTGATTTGGTAATATATCGAGATGAGCGTACAATGTATTTCACTCATGGTTTCGTTTACATGTTAAAAAAAAAGTATTATTACCTTGAAAATGTTGTCAGTACATTCATATGTTGTATTGCTCATGACTACAGTAGACATGATGATTGTGATGCAAAAATAAATAAATTTTTAAATATCTAAATTTTATCACTTGTTTTAAAATGTTTTATATAAAAAATAATCACAACTTTCTCACTTTTTTTTGCAAGTTCACTAGTTTACTTTAAGTTTGAATTGAATAACACGTTTTAATATAAATAAAGTTGAAATAAGTTATTTTTCTTTTTTAATATAATAAAAAAAAAAAAAAAAACCCAACTCGTAAAAAACACAACTAAAAAGTTTCCACTTTTTAAATTTATTATCGATGATATTTGATTATATAATTTGTTTTTATATACGTGTATTCGAATATTATAAAAATATAAAATTTTACAACCTTATCAACAACCGTTTATTTCTGTTATTAAAGAAAAAAAATATATTCAAAACTGGTTAAACGCTATGTTAACGTTGAAATTGAGCACTTTCATTAGTTTTTGTGAAAAATTGATGTTTTCAAATTTATGAAAATATCTCGATGTTTTTTTTATTTTATATTTGTGATATCAAGTATTATTATGTATATTATGTTAGTAGTATAATGAACATAATATAGATAAATAAAATTTATCCCTTCACCGAGAGCAAAATACAAACAATTCGTAAGGCACCCGAGAGCTGACTAAATCGTCGATTCGTGGTTGGGAAACTTTGATGCAGCAAGTACGATACTTTGGTTTACACGCATATACAACACGAGAATGTGTATGGTATACAGCGTATACAGACTTGACTATAAACTTCGGGAAGGCGGCGCTGATCAGATTTACCAATCAAAAAGCAAACCGAATGATTACGAATAGTTCCGAGCAAAGATGCGATCTGTATGATTCTTAAAATGTTTCCATACCGCGCCCCCGCCTTAACTGTTTGCACGACTCACAAATGTGTTTATAGTCTTGCTGACGAATGATTTTTAAAGCAAGGAGAAACTTGATAACAATTTACAGTGAAAAGAGTAGAGAGGAAAGTGATTTCTTCGCTTATGCTGTTTATAATTTATCTGTACGACTCTAGTTTATTCATGATATCTTAGCATTATTGTTTGCCAAGACGTAGAATTCTCATCTTTTTTTTCCAATATATATTATGTGTTGCATAGTAACCTGTGGGATATCTCTCGCACTTCGTTCTACTCCGCACTATCTATTTTTCTTGGCAACAGCGCAGTTATGATGACCAATAAAAAAAGAAAATTTTGTAAGAAACTTGGCAACTCTGCACACACAACACTTGACCAAGAATAAAACCAACAAACTCACATTTGATGATCAACTTGGCATTTTTTTTTGTTTTTTTTTTCCCATCAAATATTCAAAAATATACGTCTTTAAATGAAACATATTTTTTTTATAATTTGGTCAATAAATATCAATCGAATAAAATGAAATATGAGATATTATGAATTCATATTTTATCTTTGCATGAAATATATATGTATAGTGTGAGCCGAGAGACATATTCGAAGAGGACATGTGTACTAATGTACATATTATGTATATACTTTGATTTGATATAATTTAATACCAACACAAGTAAGCTGCTTGCGTACAAGGTAATAATCGCGTTTTAAAAGCAATGATTGAGTTTTTTTTTTGATCATTAAATTTTATTGTATATAAATATAAAATTACTCACTTTTATCCAAATCAATGAAAGAAAGTTTTCATTCAAGCTATGTAATTCTTAATCACATCAGTGTATGATGAAACGTTGAATAAAAGAACTTAATAGTTAGGAAACACGAGAAATTCTCGAGAATGAGAGAAAGTGAATCTAATAAGTAAGCTTTTATTTAAAGATGATTTCGTTTTTAAATTTATTCTTTGGGCGTTTTTAAAAATGCAAGACTACAGTTTCCGTTATGACGAAATTTCATGATTGATACTGAAAGTTTTTTTATATAAAAAATGATCAAAATAAAAACTTGAAATCCTAAATAATTTTAAAAATACTATATAAATATTTTTGAATATGTTTTTTATAATAATTTATACGTCAAAATAACAATTAAATTAAAAATAAAGTGATTGTATTACGATAGACCAACGATGCTTATAAACACCATTAAAATATATATAACTACTTAATTTTTTTGAACAAAACGTAATTTAATTTATTTAATTATGACATAAAATATAAATTTATAAACATAAAAAAAATATATATATATATGTATTATATAGAAATAATGATAAATAGCTTGAAAATTTATTGTGAGGGATGTGTAGTTTTTAAATGATTGAATGTGAAAAACCCAGTATGGTATAACTCTAATATCACAATATAGAATGCCCGCATATTTTTGAATGGCTTCTCATACCGGGTCTGTTGAAAAGTTGATAGACAACTGGCTAAAGCAGCAACCAAGCACATTTTTGAAACGAAAATGAAAAAAAATTGTGGCATTATTTTTAGGAACGAAAATCTTGGTGTCATTGGACCCCTATGTGAGTGTACACTTTATCAGTTATCAACAAGTTAAGCGTGGGAAGCCTACACAGTAATGTGTTTATTATGATCCTTGAAACCTTTTTTTGTCCGTATATAAAGTAAAATATCATAAAATGAGATTATTACGGTTTCCCAGGCATCACTTATTGCAATGGTTTCTTACAGAAAACTTGATGAAAATTACGGAAAATACGGAAAAAATTCTTACGAATACGCAAAGTGGTCAAAGTTGCAATTAAATTCAAGAAATGCCTAGTTTAATTGTTTCGTATGAATGTGATTTTGTATTATTATAAAATGTGGATATAAAACTCGTGAGTATGATGAAAAAGTCTTCATGAATATTTCATTATCTTAATAGTGTATTTTGATACAAGTGCCCAGTTAGAGAGTGTGTGAACCAGTGTGAACGACGAAAGTGAAGGAGACCAACACAAGCCTTTAATGAGTGTTCTTCTCTCCACTCGAGTTGTGAGCGGCAGTGTTACCACACAGCCAAATGTGAAAGTGTACCTCGGCCAGAAGCAAAAGTGTACCTCCAACTTAACTCTACCCTTTTCCGGCAGATGGCAGCACTTTTAAACCATAGTTTTAAAAAACTAGATGTCACTACCTATATTAATTTAAAAAATTTACATATTATAAATGATTATTAACAATAATTTATTTTATTAACTTTTTTTTTTTAATAAAATCCTCAAATGTATCATCATCTTTAAAATAATGAGCAACTTCTGGTAACATTCTCCATTCAGAATTTAGTGCTTTGACGAGATGTTTGAGACTCAATAAATACTGATTCAGGCTTATTCGTAGTATTTATTTCAATAATAGAATTATTATCTTCAAGTCCATGTACATCTACCCTGGTTGTTATTTTATTCACTACCTCTGGTACTGGTGTACATACTGTATCTGGGGCTTTGTGAACTCTCACTACAAATCTATCCTCATAAAACATTATATATAAAATAAATTAATGAATAAAGAAAAAATTAATTATAATGATTAAATATCTTATTTAATTTTCTATTAATTACCTGTCCATGATAATTTAATAATTACACAAAAATTAATTGCAATAGTAAATAAAAATATATATTAAAATATTAATAAAAATATATATATTTATAGAAAAAAACGTAAACACAAACACAACGTGTTGAGACTTAATGCGTTTGTGTATTGGGGGTGATGTGTTTTTTTTTTTTAGTTTCTTTCTTGGAATATAAATAAAAAAATAGAACCAAATAGAACTCAAATTGCATCCAGAAAAAAAAAATTCCATTATTGCTGACATAAAATGGCCGACTTCTAGTCGGCGGAAAAAGTGTACCTCCAAAAACAAAAGTGTACTTTTGTACCTCGGCTGCCAAAAGTGTACCTCAAAAGGTACAATTGTACCTCGTGCGGCAACGCTGGTGAGCGGACTCTCTGATTGGTCACATGTATCGAACACTATTTTTCGTCGCTGAAGATAAGTGGTAGCAATGTGTGGGTGCATTCCTTTAATAAAAGGGTTCATTCCTTTGATAAAAAATTCTTTTTCGTTTTCGTTTTTCGCCCTGTAATACCGGCTAAATAGGAAAAAAATGTTTCTTGTAGTGGCAATATTGGCACATGACATTATTTTTTTTTACTCCAATTACGGAAGTATAATGACCTTTTACGTTTAATGTTCAATGTTTATAAGTGTTCGATGTTCAATAAGCGTCAGATGTTCAATAAGTGAAATAAGTGTAAACGAGTAAACATAAACGAGGACATACACCATTTTGGAGTGATTTTTTATTTTTTTTTTTCATTGGGTAGACAAATAAATTTTTGATCATTACTTTTACTAATCAATCTTATTATCCAACTAAATTAATTCACAAATGTACTTTTTTCAATATTAAAGCGTTTTTTTATTAAACAATTACTGCTGGTTAAAATATTTATTTAAGCATATCTGTTTCCTTAGCTATTTGGAATACCCGTGAAGCTAGCGGAGCCTTTTTCGATATCGGGAAGTTGGATAGCACCATAATTATGTGCTGTTAATGTGCAATCTTACTGCCAAAGAAAGAATTTTCCTGCTCCCATAGGTTCAGAGAAAATAAAAAATTAGCTAGCGGAGCATTTATTAAGAAACTAATAAAACAAAAAAAAATGAAATGCCTAAAATAGAGTGCTAATTATGTGCTATTAAACTATCAAACAAATGTAGTCATTATGTGTTATTCAACCCGCTCAATCAGATATTTTATTGCTCTTATAGTTTTCCTGAAAAAAGAAAATACCTTAAGGACGAAGATTCGTTTTCCTATGGCTAGTTGCTTATTATTTGATTCATAAATAAATGCTTAAATATGATAGTGAAATCAACAGCTGGGATAAGGAAAATACTGAAAAAAAGACAATTTATTATTTATTTATTGCTGGAATGTGATCTTTTTTTTAAGTCCATCTTATTCCGTAGCTACATTTTATTCCTTAGCTAATTTTCTATTCAACAATTATAATCAGATATTTATTTATTGAAAAAAAGAGCAAATATCTAAAGGAAAATTATATAGTTAAGGAAACGAATCTTACGTCCTTAAGGTATTTTTTTTTTTTCACGAAAACTATAGGAGCAATAAATATCTGATTGAGCAGTAAAATAGCACATAAAAAGCATGAACAGAACAGACATTTAGTTTTTATTTTCCTAGCCTTTGTAATTTTTAATAAAGTAACGCTGGCAGTCAAATTGAAAATTATTGTTAAAAAAAAAACTAAACATCTGATCCTATAGTTTTTTTTATGTGCTATTCAATGAAATTCACCTCAATTTTATTGCTCCAATAGTTTTCTTGAAAAAAAAAATTTTTCTCAAGAACCATACGTCCTTAAGGTATCTTCTTATTTTTCCGGAAAACTATAGGAGCAATAAAATGTATGATTGAGCAATAAATTTTTTTTTCTTTTATTAGTTTTTTGATAAATGCTCCGCTAGCATCATGTTGACTTAGCAGAGCACTTTTGAAAATTGATTTTCTCTGAACCTATGGGAGCAGGGAAATTCTTTTTTTTGGCAGTAAAATAGCACATAAAAAGAACATAATTCTGGTGCTATTCAACTTTGCAATATCGAATAAGGCTCCGCTAGCTTCAAGAATATCTATTTGGACTATTCAATATTTTAATAAATAAATGCCTGAAAATAAATTTTCAAGAAACAAGTAGGTAAGGGAAAAGATGCAGTAAGAATAAAAATATTTATTCGACAATTACTGCTGAATAACATATTCATTCATCTGCATTCATTTCCTTAGCTATTTGAACTTCAATATTTTAAAAAATAAATGCCTAGAAATAATCTTTAAATAAACAAATAGATAAGATAGAAGATGCAGTAAATAATAGATAATTGATCAAAAAAATGGTGCCGGGTGAAATATTTATTTAATTGCATCCACTTTCTTAGCTATTTGGTCTTTAATATTTTGTTAAATAAAAGCTTTTAAATTATTTCTTAATTAACGAAAAGCTAATTAGGGAGAAGATGGACTTAAGAAAAGAATCTTACTCATAATTATTGCTGGTCAAAATATATTTTCGAATAAGAAGAAAATCAAGTTGAAGTAAATACTTGAATGAAATACTTTTATAAGCAAAAAATTAATATTCCTCGAGTCATGGTAATGTTAATATATTATATATATCTATAAGCAGTACAATCGATTATACTATAGCATTTAGTTTTGTTTGATTTTTTATTCCCTCAATATTCTAATAATAAATTATTCAAAATGAAATGGAAAATATTGTTTATTTTGGTCGTTAATTTCGTAATATTATAATGTTTATTTATTCAATTATTTATATCAACAAAAATTCGACAGCTGAGAGCTTCATGCTCGTAGGGTAGAAAACTCTGATGTCATTAAAGGCGTTCTTGAGTTTCATACTTTCATACTTTTCTACCGTCAAAATGGTATAATACCGGTACGAAAGTATTAAGCCTAAAAATCGTCTAACTACCCAACACTGGAGTATCTGACCTATTCATTATGGCATCTGGGTAGCTATTTTTGACTCGATTATCCCACCTACACGGGATAACATGAAAACGCCTGAAAATGATTTAGTCGTTTGATGTAAACCATTGAGAAGGATACAAATTAAGCCAAAATTTTCATAGTTCGCGACAAAAAAGTTATCCCAGTCGCTCGGGATAACTTGCGGATAATCGAGTCAAGAATAGCTACCCTGGTGGCGTATAGTGAACTATTTCCGAACGATATGAATTACATTACAAAATTGATACAGTATACTATAGTAGAATCGGTTGAACCGCGCCTTTTGTCTCACCGATGAGACTTTACATAATAAGTGTGTGCGTGGATAACACCGCCTCATATATGTAATACTACTATATTGCTAACAAGAATTATAGGTGTGTTCGTTCACTATTCACACCGAGCATATGCACGGAGAGTATGCAAGGAAGCGCTAGAGTCGTGCGGCAATTTGAAGAAACTTTATTGATAAAATTTACTAACGCATTGGATTCGGAAAGAAAAATAACAACACCATAACTAATTAGCAATTAATAATTATGAAAGACAGCAAAAGAACTGAAAAAAACAAATAACAATAAATAAATAGTAAATTTTATTAAAAAAGTTTCTTCAAATGACCGCACGACTCTAGCGCTTCCTTGCATACGCTCCGTGCATACGCTCGGTGTAAATAGTGAACGAACACACCTTATATTTGTCGGCAAGGCAAAAGTGCGTCCGATATTCGCTTCTCTCTCTTTTTTGGCCAAAAAACAACGCGCGCAGCTCAGATAGTGGGGCATTTGGATTGATTCGGAAGATCACGTACACAATTACACTTTATTATATATGTCTTGTCAAAAAAATAATAGTTATGTTGTATCGAACAACATTTTTTTAGTTATTATAAATAATTTTAGTGAATTATGGGACAACAGACTTGTTACAATTAATAGTAACATTTTAATTTTATAATAATAAATTTTATAAAAAATTAAGTTTTATAATGATGTGACTTCAATCTGGTCTTTTTAGATGAATAAAATAATAATTCTCATGCTTTTTTTGTTATACATATGTTTTATTTAAAATAAACGATAATTCCTTTCCTGTAATCTCAGTGAAGATTATTTTATAATTTATATATTGTATTTTAATTTTCCAATTACCATTGTACATAAACTACTCTAATATATTAGAAATTCATGAAATAAACACTGCAATAATGTGAGTGTCGTCCGAATCACTACGAATGTCCAACTGTCTGAGTTGCGCGCGTTGTTTTATGGTCAAGAAAGAGAGAGAAGACGATATCGGACGCACTCTTTCCTTGCCGAGAAAACCACTTATTGTGAACATAGGACGTTAGCAATATAGTAGTAATACATATATGTTACACTCCTTATACACCTCCATGACATGGATATAATCCACTTGTGCTCATATTTGACATAAACATAAACAAACAATTATTTATCTTAAGGTTGAATGTAAGTCCTCATCACCGAATACTTTTTTGTGCTAAAGAGGCTCGCCCCGGCCCATGCTTTTTTAAAATGAATTGGTGCCCGCTATGCCCAAAATATATGCTCGAGTCTGTCCCATCAGCCGTATCTGTGTGCGTTCCCGGCCTATACCTACACGCACCAATACTACTTTACTCAGATCGTGAAACACCGCAATTAAAAAAAAAACAATCATAATACCAGATTTTACTAATTATTATTAATTTATTATTTTGATATTTTATATTTTTATATATTTAAAAATATTATTTATTTCAAGAGTTAAAGCTGTTGATATTTTATCTGTGTTAATATCAAAATAAATTAGAAAAATTGTTAACGATATAAAAAAAGAAAAATACTATATTTTTTAACAGGAAAATTAATAAAAAATAAATTAAGGAATTAATAAGTAATAAATATAAAAAAAAAAAATTATCTAAGCTGTTATTTTTTATACTCCAAATTAAACATTTTTGTTTAAATCGACATTTTTTAATATATTCATTGATAAATTTATAAATTTAATATATAAATAAATATATATTTAATTATAATTATTTATTTATATATATATAGTCTATATAAATTATAATACATGTTTCTATTTAAATTGCTTTGAATGTTATTAGTGCGTTAGTGTGGCTCACAACGACACACGAAGAAGAGAGAAAGAAAGTGAGACAGTAGACACCGTTGCCACATAGTGATTGTGTGCCAGCTGGTCGCTACAAATTTATAAGTTAATTAATCATTTGCAATTGAATATCTTCTACAAAAAACGCTTGAAATTAATGAATTTTTTTTTAAATTTTCGTAATTAAAAAAACTACAAATCTGAATCAAATTTAGTAATTTTAAGTAGAGGGGTTTGAAGATACAGATAAAAACGTGGGTTTTTCCATTTACGACCGTGTTAAATCGGTCAACGTTATTTCACGACCGAAAAATTTGTATAAAATTATAAAAAATCGAGAATTGTTCTAGCTTGCGACTAAAAAAAAAATTAGTAAAATCGAGTAGAGGGAATTCGTATTTACATTCAACCTTAAAGCAAATCTTAACAAAATAATAAAGTGTAAGATAGTTATTTGATAATCCCAATGGTAAATATAAATATTTATTGATTATATTAGTGAAGAGTTTAAACATTTATTGTGAACATTGATAAATATTTATTTATTTTGAATTATTGAAAATTTATAAATAATTTATCGTTTGATTTGACAGAATGTTAAAACTGTATTGATGATTGCTCAAGTTGTACAACCTTTTTATGAAGCTGTATTTAATAGTGATTCTTCGACAAGCAGTGAGGAGAATGAAGACGATGAAATGATGATGTGGCTGGGTCTCTTGAAATTTCTTCTTGTGTGTATACAAACACTCACCTGTAAACGGATAGACAAAGGACCATTGAGTCTGGTGAATTTTATGAAGAATTTTGCCATTTTTGTTGTTCTCGGCATTTTTAATAAATTGCCGGTATTGCAGAGCGGAAAAAGTAAACGGAAAAAAAATCCGTGAATAAATGAATCTAACAAAAAACAAAAAACAAGTATTTTGTACAAAAAAAAGAGTCAAGTACTCGAAATTGTAGTGAATTTGTAATGTAACTTGTTTTGCCATTAATTAATCTAAAATGTTAAAAAAAAAAAAAAAATAATAAAAAAAAAAAATTATACTTGACCCTGCGTAGTTTTTCCTAAATTAAAAATAAAATTTTAAGCCAACATTATTCAATCTTATGTTTAGCAGGGTCAAGTATAATTTTTTTTTTTTATTATTTTTTTTTTTTTTTAACATTTTAGATTAATTAATGGCAAAACAAGTTACATTACAAATTGACTACAATTTCGAGTACTTGACTCTTTTTTTTGTACAAAATACTTGTTTTTTGTTTTTTGTTAGATATCACATCTTTTTGTAAAGTTTTTTTTGTAACATACACAATTTATATATCATCAAGTTTAATTTTTATTTATAATTATTTTACCAGTCTATCATTTGATATTTATTATTTTTAACATTCAATATTGCAATATTTATCATATATTCATATGTCAACTCTGCAGTGCAGCCAACAAAAATGAGCAAGTGAGAAAAGTAAAAAAAAAATTTTATAATCTTATACCGTACTACCAACTTAACAAAATCAGAAATCTGGTTTTTCAGCCAAAAAATCGCAACCGTTAATTTGATTGTTCAATAAAAAAAAAAATAAGCCACTGAAAAATCTGATTTTTTTTTTAAAAAAAAGCTTGACATCGATTTATGGGATCATTACAAAACCCCGTATTTTTTAATTGATTCCATCATATTTTAATTGATTCATAAATAATTGGGGACGGAAGGGGTCACCAATGTGTCGTGTATAATAAGGCACGGTAGTTACTCTTACACACACACATATATATTTCCTTTCTCATACTTGACTCGAGGCACTACCGTGCCTCTTGATGCATCATAGCCTCATCTTTTAAGGCCTGTGTCGACTGGCATAGTTTTTCTAAAAAGTTCTATGGCATAGCGCTTGGGTAGAAATCATGGAGGTGTATAAGGAGTGTAAACTCTGAATTTTTACTGTTCAAAAGCATAGGCAGCCGCTGAAGCTGCTATTTCGGAGCAGATTAGTTCCAAAAACTGCCAACTGCAGTGCTGGCGAAAGCCGTGCACGTAGACAGAGAAAAGAAACATAATGTTCTTATTCACTTTAGTCTGTATGATATGTGTACTTTTTCTATAACACAGGTGCAATTTTAATGACTAATATAAGTTGGTTAATTAAATATGTCAAGTAAATTCTAATTTTTTTTTCGGTTCTTTGGTGAACTTAGAAGTTATATTGTCAGCTAAATTGTGGTCAACGTAATTTATTAACTATTTTTTTATTTTTTTCCAAGTGGTCCGTGACTCATGGAAGTGTACTCTTTATTATTTTCGAAATGAAAAAAAAAATTAATTACAACATATAAAACCAGGCACAAATAAAATAAAATAAATTAATTAGGAAGTAATTATTTCGTCATTATTGTTTCGACAAATATGTGTCAACAAAGTTGCTACACTTTGCTGTTTTTTTTTAAATTTCAATTATAATATATTTAAAGAATATAATATATATATATGTTTTATATTTTAATTTAAATAATTTTTCTGCATCAAAGAATATGCCACAAAAAAAAAAAAAAACAAATTAACAAAATCTGTATAATAATAAATGAAAATGAAAATGAAAAAAATTCTCGAAAGATCTAGTAACAAATATTAATTTTTATTGTGAATAATTAGTCATAAATTAGTTACTCAAATAAATGAGAAAAAAATTTAAAAATAAAAATATAAAATAGAGAGGATATGCATTTTTTTTTTTTTGAGTTCATTAAAAATAATGGCACTTATTGCCAGAAAATATAACAATTTACTTATTTTTAATTTTACAGCATTATCTTATTTTTTTTTTTTCTTGATCATTATTTCCCATTTGTTTGTTTTGTTTTTTTTTTTTTTTTTTTTGTGTACAATCTGCAACAATGCACAGTGTAATAATTTGTAATTTTTTTTCACAAGGCTCAGCGTGGATTATTTATTTTGTTATTGAAATATAAATTTTTATTTTTTATTTTAATCATAAAAATGGATTATTTGAACTCTTTAATGGATTGCAAACACCAGTACCGACCTAAAATAAAAAAAGAAAAAAATATAATTTATATATTAATTTATTTATTTAACTGAAGTTTTATTTTTTTTTTATCATTTTATAAAATGTGTTGTGGTTTCATGTGATAATATTATTTGTATATTATTATTATTTATATTTTTAAATTTTTTGACTTGAATTTCTTGATTATTATCAGTATAATTATTATTGTTGATATTATTATTACTGTTATTGTTGTTATTATTTTCAAATGATAGTTCAAGATAATAATTTTTAGTTTCATATTTAACGATCATAAGATCTCTCATTTTTGTTCATCTTTTTTATCAATATGTTGATTTTGTTGATTTATATTCATCAAACCAAGCTATGTTTTACGACAATAATCATTACCATGACTTAATAAAATCAATTTCTCCTGGTGTAAATATTGCCATTGATATTGATTTTACACGATGTGGTGGTGTTAAACCACGTCTGTAACAAGTAATTAATTAATTATTATTTTTAATATTTATATAGGTATAAGTATATATTTAATTAAAATCCATAAAAAATCTAAAAAATTCAATTCAAAACAACATTAACAACAACACACGAGTTACATAATGTTTTTTTTTTTTTTTTTATCAGAAAAGGGTAATATAAGGTTCATGAATAAATAAGCAACACTAAAATAAAAAAAAAACTTCGATGCAATTGTTGCGAAATTTAAATGTCTTTAAATCAAGAAACAACTTGCATTTATTTACAAAATCATATAAAAAAAAATAAAATATTATTTATATATTAAAAGTATATAAAAAATTTAAGAATGTTCGTAAAAGTTAATAAAAAAAAATAGTATCGTTGATTATTTTATAATTATTGATTATTGTACACGAAAAATAGTAGATTAAGGCCCTTTAGTTTTATTATCATTCTATCCTCCATTACAATTTTGAACGATACATATTCTTCCCATTTTACCTATAGAAAAAAAATATTTTTTTTATATGTGAAAAATAAAAAACATAATTAGTAAATGTTTAATAAACAATTCTATCAAGCTTGAAAACGTCATTATATTAACTTACTGTAACAATGATATTTAATGTTAATTGAAGAAGTTACTATCCAATATAGTAAAACAAATATTCAGTACTTTAATACACAGTGTTTAAAAAAATTTATCAATCTATCAATTATTGATGAATTTTTTTATTAATAAAAACAAATGGACAATTCCAACCTTGTACTTAACTTTAAAATATATTAACTATTGTATTCACAAATTAGATACAAAAATAACAGACTCCACACGCAAGTACTGAGAAGCTCAATATTCTAATTTCTGAATCAATTAATAAAATTCAGTTTATTTATTGTATATTTGTTGATAAACAAAACAAAAATTGACGTCAACACACTTGTACTACATATCAAAAAACGTAAACAAAAAGTAAAACAAAGTAAACAAAATGATACACGTGCATACTTTCGTGCACGGCTGACGCCAGCGCCACTATTTGCTCCGAAATGTCGGCTTCAGCAAAAAGCCAGAGTTTACACTCCTTATACACCTCCATGGTAGAAATTGTTCAGCCATGACGGCTATAGAGCGGCATTGGAATCGTTTATTAATATAATTCCAGCTCTACCAACATTCGTAAAATCAAAACAAAAAATAATCAAACACATAACCTTTTTTATTTGTTTGCTCTTGTTGACAAATGACAATACGATCTTCTGACAGTCAATCAATCAATTAATGTAGACTGTAAACGACTGTAAACAAAGAACAACAAAGAAGCTATAAATGCCGCTTTTTTTTTTTTTTTTCAAAGTTGGCTGCATCTAAAAAAACGAGTGTGAAGTTAGCAGAACTATGCTCAAAATGCTGCACGCACAAGAAGACTAGAAATACAGGAGGAGTAACTCGCCTCGAATATGTCAGCCAATTCGCGTGAGGCTAGTAGTTGTCATAGCGAATTTAGCGTACAGCGTGGTTCAGCGCATTGTATATTTATTTCTTATTTTTAATGCGCAGCTTACACATACATACATACATTAATTGGTTTTCGACATTAATGTATATATGTATGTGTAAGCTGCGCATTAAAAATAAGAAATAAATATACAATCCGCTGAACCACGCTGTACGCTAAATTCGCTATGACAGCTACTAGCCTTACGCAAATTGGCTGAATGATATTATATGCGTTGAGATAGGGAGTTACTCCTCCTGTATATCTAGTCTTCTTGTGCACGCAGCATTTTTCCAGCATAGTCCTCAGCGGCCATTTTTTAGTGAGTTTTTGGTGATATATAGTGACCAAAGTGCTATGGCATAGAACTTTATTGAAAAACTATGCTAGTCGACACAGGCCTTTAGCTAAGTGGACTGTCATGACTGCTTTTGCGGCCGGCGCATTATATATTAATTCTTTTTTTTTATTGCGCAACTTACACATACATAGGGTGCGTTCTGTAAGGGGACCGTGGTCCTTTTTGGCCATAATCAGAGTAGATCCATAAAAACTAAAAATCTCCCTAGAAATTCTTAAAAAATAATCAGTCTCATGTATATTAAACCTTTCTTTGTGTACATTGTTATTGTTGCGGATTGTGGTGCTTACCAGTGCTTACTGAGTAAAATTATTACAACAATAAATTTGTTAATAACAATTAACAAAATGGAAAAAAAAATTTCACTTCAAACACATTATCTGTTTACTGGTGTAGATGGTAATGTTCTTGTTGAAAATGAACAGTTGAACTAATTACCAAGTTTATTAACAATAAAATATGAACCTTCTAAAATACCTCCAATATTCACTTTATGTTTTAGGCATTAACTTTAAAAAAAATAAAATTTACGGGCTAAGTAATTGGTATAACAACAATATACACTTACCATTTTAATTGCGACAATTTTTTTTATGCCAAATTATTTTTTTTTTGTAATATTTCAATTATAATTTCAGTGTTTACGTTTGTTTATGTTTGTTTACGTTTTGTAATAGATAGCAGTGTTGACACTACAACGAAATTAAATTCACCATGATAAACCACGCCTATTTTTGGTGGACCGCGGTTCTCTACGGAACGCACCCATACATACATTAATGTCGAAAACCGTTTTCAAGCAGCTGTTTACATTTTAGAATTGCTCGAAAATGGTTTTAGACATTAATGTATACATGTGTAAGCTGCGCATTAAAAAAAAAGAAATAAATATACAATGCGCCGGCCGCTAAAGCAGTCATGACAGTCTACTTGGCTAACAGATGAGGCTGAATGATGTTATATGCGTTGAGATAGGGAGTTACTCCTCCTGTACTTCTAGTCTTCTTGGTCCACACGCAAGTTTTTCGAATGATTTTTTGCTGCCAGGGTATCTATTCTTGACTTAACTATCCCACCTACGCGGGATAACATGAAAACGCCTGAAAGTGATTTACTCGTTTGATGTAAACCATTGAGAAAGATACAAATTAAGCCAAAATTTTCTGTTTTGCGACGAAAAAGTTATACCAGTCGCTCGGGATAACTTGCGGATAATTAAGTCAAGAATAGCTACCCAGGCCTTGCACTATTAGATTATTACTAAAGTTCTGTGCACGGAGAAGAATTATTGGTAAAATTTACCTTTTTGAAATGAGGGACGCCAAGCGACAAAAGGTAAAATTTACCTTTTTTTTGGGTTAAACTCTAGTTCCCATTTCAAAATGTAATCATTACAGTATTTTGACGCAAAGTTTGTGTTACTTTTTTGGAAGATAAAATTTACATTTTTTTAGCGTTAAAAATATATCAATCCTGCAACATGTTCAATTTACCTTTACCAGGGTGGTAAATATTCTTAATTGTTTGAAAAAAAAAAAGAAATTTTTCTTGCAGAGTTTTTTTATTATTATTGATTGTTTATTCTTTATTATATCACCAAATAAATTATGCGTGAACATAACTTTTGGGTTTTTTTTTTTTTTGCTTGCCTGGACGCTGACTCGAACCCACGACCGCAAATACCTAACTGATTCTAAACCTATGCTTTAACCCTTTTAACCACAGACGCGTTATATTCAAGAAAAGTGTTTTTATCTATTTCTACAAACGAAGTCTTTTTTGTATTTTTTTAAATTCGACATTAATTAGATTTTTATGAATATACTCATGTAAATATATTAAATTAAAAAACTTTATTGCGTTTATTAATAATTAAAAAAAATTCCGTAGCTATTTGCGTCCATTTAACGATCATATTTTGGCATTTATTTATTAAAAAAATAAAGAGCAAATATCTAAAGGAAAAGAATTGATAGGAAAAAGATGTAGCTAAGGAAAAGAATGGACTCAAAAAAAATATATATCCCAGGAATAATTGTTTAATAATTTGTCTTTTTTTGAGTCCATCCTTTTCCTTAGCTACATCTTATTCCGTAGCTATTTGTGTCCTTTTAACAATTATATTCTGGCATTTATTTGTTAAAAAAAATAATTAGCAAATTACTAATGGAAAATGGATGTATTCTAAAAAAAAAATTTTTACAGGAATAATTGTTCATTTAATTGTTTCTTTTGAGTACATCCCATTTCTGACCTATCGTCTTTACTAGATGCCAGACAAAATAATGTAACTTTTACCCAATAAAAATGAAAAACTAAAATTACAATTTTATTCGGTAAAATTTACAACTTTTTTAGGTAACTTTTACTTTTTTTATTGTAAATTTTACTTTTTATTTTGTAAAAAATATATCACAAATTAGACTGGCAAAATTTACCATCATAAAATGCATAAGTGGTGATGGTTTACCATGTATACGTTATTTATTTTCGACTTATTACGGAGGCTAGGAGCCATAGGCTCAGCCGCAGTATTGTATTATTATTGTTTTTTTTGCTGAGTAAACTTAGTAATGGGATATTATAAAAAACAAAATTTTTTGTAGTATATAATTTTTAGCTCAAATCAGGTTCTTACTGGTCATTTTGACTACAGCCATAATAGCATATTCCTACCGTGACTAAAGCTGAATATGCATTCCCAATAACAATATTGTTATAACAACATCATTTAATAACTAGTTGGTCAGACGATGAATTATTTTTATTTTTTGAAATAATAGTATTTGATAAGCTTTGAATTTTTTTCTATTGATGTGATCAAAATGTAACAACAAACAACAAGATAAACCAGTAAAAAAAAATAATAATTTGAATTTATAAAACTGGTTATTTTTTCAGAGAGTTTTTGATTTATCAAGTTTCCTGTTCTGATGGCCGAGGCCGAGGCTCTCGGCCAGCTATCGAACGCTCCCCAAAATTGCGACGAAAAAAAAACAAAAAATATAATGATGTTAAAAGTTATTATAATATATCACTATAGTACATTGGTTGCCACAGTTGTTATTTGTCATTTTTTCCAGGTATAACTTGACAAAATTATTGATGATTATTCTAAATCGATTAAATAAATCGGCTATTGTCAAATTAAATTTATTGAGCAATTATGGTTGGATAAAATATTTCTCTGGGTACGCATCCATTTTCTTAATTTTTTGATAAATAAAAGCGTGTAAATCATTTATAATAAACAAATATTGTTATTTTCTGAGTTCATCTTCTTCCTTAGCTATTAAATAATTTATTAAACAATTATTGCTGGGTAAAATATTTCTTTGGCTGCATCTATTTTCTTATATATAAACAAAATTTTAAATAAACAAATGTTAAATAAACGAATAGCTAAAGAAAAAGATGGGCTCAAAAAAAGACAATTCGTTTTGTATTTTTTAAATAGATAAATGCCTGAAAATAATTGTTAAATAAATAAATTGCTAAGGAAGAAGATGGACTTAAAAAAGACAATTTATTAAACAATTATTC